>MU181980.1:91493-150854 GCA_016904865.1 Pissodes strobi
CTCACAATTTCAATACTATTAAATTTCCGGTTAACCTCTCACTGATCTACTTCGAGAATCGTAGGGCACTATTATAAACAGTCGTGTTGCATTTTTAGTTAAGAGTATTCTAAGAAAGCATATTTCATAGAATCGCAGAAGGTTTCGGACTATTAAGGAACAATTATTACTTATCGTATAGTTAAAGAGAAAACAAGTAGTGTAATAGCATTAGCAAGTCATGGGAATTGGGACAACTACTATACAGGGTGTCCGGAAATAGCATCGCTAAATTACAGAGGGTGATTCTACATAAGAAAACATGAACATTTTTTCATATGAACATGGGTCCGAAAATGCATAGTTTCTAAGATACAGGGTGTCAAACTTTTTATAAAAAATCAGTTTTTTGCTTATATCTTAAATATGATTTTACTAATTTTGTTGAAATTTGGCAGGATTATCTGTAGTAATAAGGGGCTCCTTTAGCCTTAATTAGACTAAAAACATAAAGTCCATTGGCGTCCCGGAGGGCATCACACCGAATATTATTGACAAAAAAGTGTGCGCCGCTGACTTTTTCAAACATTTTATATTTTTTTCGTATTAACAACTAAAAATACAATATTTTTGATTCTTGAGTTGTTTTCGTATCTTGCTTCGTTTTCGATAAAAAAAGTAAAAACCGGTTATTACATTTCCAAACTTTTTTGATAAAATCGATATTTTTATTTATATCTTAAATATGCTTTTACCGGTTTTGTTGAAATTTAATGGGGTTATCTGTAGTAATAGGCGGCTCATTTAGCCTTAATTAGATTAAAAATATAATGTCCAGTGGCGTCCCGGAGGCATCATACGGAATATTATTGACAAAGAAATGTGCGCCACTGACTCTTTTAAACATTTTATAGTATTTTCGTATTAAGCAGCTAAAAATACAATAATTTTGTTTCTTGAATTGTTTTCGTATCTTGCTTCGTTTTCGAGAAAAAAAAATAAAATCCAGTTTATTACATTTCTTTAGGGCACCAATTTCTACATCAAACGCTGTAATACTTGTTTTATTTTTTTTCTCGAAAACGAAGCAAGATACGAAAACAATTTAAGAAACAAAAATGTTGTATTTTTAGTTGCTTAATACGAAAAAGATATAAAATGTTTAAAAGAGTCAGTGGCGCACATTTCTTTGTCAATAATATTCGGTATGATGCCCCCAGGGACGCCACTGGACATTATATTTTTAATCTAATAAAGGCCAATTGAGCCGCCTGTTACTGCAGGTAACCATATTAAATTTCAACAAAATCCGTAAAAGCATATTTAAGATATAAATAAAAATATCGATTTTATCAAAAAAGTTTGGCAATGTAATAAACCGGTTTTTACTTTTTTTATCGAAAACGACGCAAGATACGAAAACAACTCGAGAATCAAAAATATTGTATTTTTAGTTGCTTAATACGAAAAAAATATAAAATGTTCTAATTAAGGCTAAATGAGCCCTTTATTACTACAGATAACCCTGCCAAATTTCAACAAAATCATTAAAATCATATTTATGATATTAACAAAAAACTGATTTTTTATAAAAAGTTTGACACCCTGTATCTTGGAAACCATGCATTTTTGGACCCATGTTCATATGAAAAAATGTTCATGTTTTCTTAAGTAGAATCACCCTCTGTAATTTGGCGACGCTATTTCCGGACACCCTGTATAACTCTGAATATGCTTGAAGCCAAGGTTTGGATCAAGTTTGAGCAGAAAGCTGTTTTAGAGTATGTAGCCATTCCATGTATTTATGTAAAAAATAATGCGTGAGAGTTAAATGTTATCTACTAATCTACCTCTCAGTAGATTATATAAAAGCTTGCCCATGTAAAATCCATATAATTGCAATCACATTAAAATTATTAGCTTCACATCAATAAAGTTATATCTTGTTACATATATTTGGATAGAAACAAAATCCAAATATGCTAAAAGAAAAAATAATAACTAAAATATTCAACTATAAGCAGCTGTACCAAAGCGAAATAGCTGAATCTTACTAAAATGCATAATAAAGAGGGTGATAAAATCTATATTTAATAGAAAATCTAGGTACTAGTTACCAACGTAGTAAATAAGGCTCATATCAACCAAATAAAATTGTAATTTCCAGTAGTAGACGAAGCATCTTAATAATAATAAAGTAAATAGTAATCCTACTATTTTATTATTTTATACTTTAATTTTATTTAAGCGCGACGAGCACATTAATAGGCATTAATAGATTAGAAAATATAGAAAGTCAGTGTTAATAAAAATTTTGCATACAAATAAATAAATTTCTAATTAAAAATAAATAACAAAATAACAGGCATGAGTCAACAAAGCCATAATAACGTTAATTAAAAGAAGTAATAGAAATAAGTTAATACAAAACGACATAAAATCAAACAAAATAAAAGAATTATAAATAAATAATTCATCATTCATCATTTCATTAATTTTAACCGCTTCTATAGTTTCTGAAACCGCACTGGCATTAATTTAGTTAAACAATAATACCTCGTCGTTAGTTTTCATCAAAGTTAATAGGAACATGTGATGTCTTCAAACTAAACCTCATAAATCATATGAATATTCTATAATTTGTAACCTAAAGATAATATTGCATATCAAATCAAGCAAAAAAAAATATTAATATAGAAACATTTACCTTCGCAATTACGTGAGGGTCAATAGCCAATATCACGATAAATGGAGAATTAGCATCTGAAAACAACATGTGAACAGTATCCAATATCAGCAAAACTTTCTCTTGTTCACAACTATCCAATCCGTCAACAACTATGACCAACCTAGTCTGTTCAGCACTAAGACCATCGAGACATTTTACCATATCTTTCATAAGATTCACCTGGAAATAATAATAACATTTGTAAATGTTGATAGTACTAGATAGGAAAACATTGCGTATATATTATTTCATAACAAAGTTAACAAACCGACACACGTTGGCTGTTTTTGTATCTCTTTTCAAGAATCCAAGTACGATTATTACTTACTAACGCAGAACATACTTAATTTACACTTATATCTTAAGGTATTGACGTAAATGTTAAATTTCCGCTATCTATTTAAGCATTTTGCATGTTTAAGGATGGTTGAAGATAAAGTATAGTATTTGACTCCCGTAAAAGTAACCGTAATACATTCACCAAATAATATACTATTATAATATATTTACCTCTTGACGTAATGTCTGCAAAAAACCTTCACTCTTCAGGGTATCTAACTTGGAAATAGATCTCTGTAAATGCCTTCTTTGAGAAAATAGAACCGACATGATTAATTTGCTCCAAGTATAGACGTTGGCAATGGTAGCAACTGCCAGAAGGAGTGCTGCTACTATAAGGATTATTTCAAGGGACGGTTTGGCAATGCTTATTGTATCGCTGCAAAAGAAGATATTTTGGACAGTGGGCTTAATATCAGAACTATGAGCTGAACTAATGCTAATGCTCGTACTTAACATAAATAATATACTAGAAGACACTGAAATCATTGACCAACCTGATATTTATTTACAGTTATATTTACCATTTTGTCCAATACACATACAAATGTACTTTTACTTACCTTTTATTAGAAGTTACTCGTTTTAAGTAAAATGTCAAAGCACTAAGTCCAATTATTATCATGCAAAAGGTGATTTCGAATATAATGACATAAGGCAAACAGCACATTTTTCTCCAGGTCCACGTTGATGAAGACTTCTCTGAAAAATAGTTATTTTCTTCAAACGTCAGTAAATCCGTCATTACTCGACTGTGTAGGGGGCCGTGAAGTTTCGTTTTTCCTCCGCCGGAGCTTTACTTTTCACTTTTCCGCCGGCGCACACAGGCGAATTTTGGGGAATGGTCAATAATTGAAAATCTCAACTTCAAAATTATGGGCTTACCCATATATAATTTTATTAACTAGTTACCTGGGTATTATAATCCATCACCCATGTATTTATATTATTGATGCTCTGCCAAATATTTTAATTCAAAATTAACGTTCCGTGAGAATGATGTCAATTCTAATAAAGCGTATTAAAAGATTAGTAGTTTCCACTAAGTTATTGGTGAAAATTTTGAACAACCGTCATGGAGCCTATTGTCGCTGGTAAATAGAATTTCAAAATGTTCACTGAATTAAATATCTTCGGAACTTTTTTAATGCTGATTTTCCTAAAATTTGATGTTCACATAATTCATAAAAATTTCTTTGGAGAAAAAGTATATTTCCCCGCGTTACCCCACGTTTAAATTAGCTTAGAATCTTTATTTGAAATGTCCATTGATAGATCTAACCTTTACTTCCTGCGATAATTTGCGATCTTGTCGATAAATAATTTTAAAAAATGGTTTACATTTACTTTCACGTAAAATAATCATATCGGGTAAAAACACAAAATAAATGTTTTATTATCCTTAACGATATTAAACCGATTTTTATAAATAAAAAGTCGTTTTATAGGCAACAAATTAAGCTTTAAAAAAGTTTATCCATCATTTTAAAATCAAAGATTGCGGACATAAATTATTCAAAATGGTGGATTGTTGTCATTATGAATTATTTTTTCTAGTTGAAAGGGAGATCGAGTAATACCTCATTTTATAAGATATCTTAATGCTTACAATCCCCAAATTTAAAGAAAACAATTTCAAAATGGAGGGCTTTATTAAAATGGCCAGATAACGTTTATTTTGTCCATCATAATTTAAGAAGTATTATTAGGATTTACTATAAATTTGGCAGACACATTAGAGCTTATGAGAAGATTTTGGTAAAAATAGTTTAAAACGACAACGCCATTTTACACATATCTTCAATTGTTTTGGTTTGGCAATAGAGAGAGAGGGGGGGGGGGGGGGGGTAGAAAACTTAATTTTTGCTAAATATTTCCATATTCCTTCACTTTAAATTATTTCAATTTCAAATAAACAATTTAATATTATTGGCCAACATTTTGATCAAATTCGCCTGTGTGCGGCGGAGGTAAAAGTGTTGTCATAGCAACATAGATACAATACAGACAGACAACTCAACGTCAACAACTCAAGATTTATTAAACTACAATTTGTATTTATCACTCAATTTGTGACTGCATTTCTAAAAATCACTAATTTAGGAACAAATTGGTTATTATTTAATCGAACTTACTCAATAACTGCTTATCAATACGGAATTAAAACGCAATCGGAGACTCAATCTTAAAAAAATAATTATTGTTGACAGTGTCCACTGACAGCTTTATGTTACATTACTATAGCAACAACCTGTGCCTATTCACCGACACCGGTCTAAGCCGCCTTGCGAACCCACTTATCTTTAATAATAATCAGATATTATTACTATTAAAAAGAGATGTTTTTGCATTAATTTGTCGACATTTGAAGAAAAAACAGCATATATTTGGAGGAAAAGTTACTTTTCATGGCTTGCTCTCTATTACCAGCCTCACTCCGTTCGGCTGTTAAACACGAGCGCGCCATGAAAAATATCACTTTTCCTCCATATAAAATAATATACTATCTAAAAGACCTGTATAGAAATTTCGCATTTTTGCAACTTCAAAGGAGATTCGATTCGTTACATTTGGGCAGTATGAGCAAAAATGTACAAACAAACAGGACATGTACAACAAAATGGACCCCTGCTAAGTTGGATATTTGCCGGAACATAATATGATCAGAATAAAGAAATACAGGGAGATGATACGAAGCACTTGACGGTAAGCAATTATTTGAGGGCGGTCTTCAGCTTCGGAATTAATTATACGCACGCCATTTGGCTATTGCGAAAGTAGTACCTGTTACCACACAAATACTTTTCTTATGAGAAATAGAAGGGACATCAAGTCGAAGCTATAATTCAGAAACATTGGCGGATTACAAGTCTAATTCCAAATTATCTAAATGAAAAACGAGAAATAAACTTGACTAGCGTAGATGCAGGGAAAAACGGGTATATTTTGCAAAGCGGTAAAATAGGTATTGGTAAAACTCGTTAGAGCATTGCCTTTTCAAGTAATTCAGGATTGAATAAACAAGAAGAAAATATACCTCGTATTCGGGGTTCAAACCGCCCGTCTATTAGAGGTTTGAACGTGGAGAATCTGATACCGGACACGCATAATCCCAGAAATAAAAATGAACAAAAATAACGGCCAACAGAAACTACTTCTTCATTATTGTAAAATTTAAAAACAGCACTTTATGAAAAAAATTATCACTTACCAGGTTTAGGTTTAAAAGCTCTATAGAGCCTAGTGGCAAGAGTGCCATAATGATTTTCTATTGAATCATATAACGAACCAATCATTTGGACAACAGAATTTTCTCCACCTGTTGTACTACTAACTCTTGTTTGATCTGTGAAATAGAACCTACAAATAAAACCATAAAATAATATGTATGCCGTTGTGCATAATGTCAGTGATGTTAGCACAAAATAATATAACCCATTACATAATCCTTCGTATCACCATCTATTGTTATTAAAAAAAATCAACAGTTCCCAAATCGAATATGATTTAAAAATTACCTCTACGTTACTACAATTAATCAATCAACATCGTTTATTTCCAAATTTACAAAGTTATGTATGCTAAATACAAATGCTTAATGTCTCTACTATGAAATTGGTAGTGTTCGCTTCCGCTAATCGGTTACCTAACCTTAAAACACTTATACTCTCGCAAGCCAAAACACCTCGTCTTATCGGGCGGGGCCGGTGAATGCCCCAGACGTACAAAGATGTACAGGGTTATTAACTATATTTGGACCAATAGATAATTTTTTTATTTGAAGGATTAGAAAAACGTTAAATTAGAAAAGTTGTAGGATTTCGCTTTTAATATAACATATACCTACCTTCAACTGTTTTCGGGCTATCGATGATTGAAAATCGTACTATTAATATATTTTCTACGCCCTTCGTATATGAATTTACTTAAGTCATTACGGGGTTTCAATGGAAACATCGGTAAATGTCAGGCATCCGGAAAAAGTTAAAACGTTTATTTGCACTCATTATGGTCTACACTCAACAAGAACAACTTAATATATTTATGGCATACGTTAAATGTAATGAAAATAAGGGGGAAACTAGGACTTTATATGCAAGGTTGTATCAGAACCTGCAAGTTCCAAGTTTGGGTTATTTTGGGTTAGTTTGCGAGAGTCTGCAGGAAAATAATAAATTCTAAAAGAAAAAAAAGGACAGTGCGCAACCTGACGATCGTATGCAGCTAGATGTTCTTCTTTATTTTAATGGTATATACAAAACTTGATTTTACTAATTTGTTTCTAAACATTAAATAATTTTTAGAAAATCCGACTCACTCTATACCTACAGCATGTGAAGCATTAAATACCACATTTCACAAAGCCCAAAGCACACTCAAGAAGTTCAAATACAAACCTTATAAGTTTTGGAAAGTTCAACAACTTTCCGGAGAAAATAAACGCCAACGACTTACAAAAAGCCTATGTTGGACGACACTTTTTTGACAGAATAATATGGACAGACGAAGCATGCTTTGCAACAAAAAGTGTCTATAATAGACATAATACCCATTTTCGGAGTCAAGAAAACCCTCGCCTTGTTAAAGCTGTTAAAACATCAGGATGGAAAGCTTTCAGTGTTTGGTGTGGCGTTGTTGGTGATAGAATATTGGGGCCTATGTTTTACGAAGGTGGTCTAACTGGTGATAGATATTACCAATTTCTCACTGAAGAAATAGAGAACTTTTTAGATGAATTACCGCTTAACATCCTCAACCGATCTATTTGGCAACAAGATGGTGCCCCTGCTCACAACACGGCAAACGTGACTCACTTCTTAAATTAAAAATATGAGACTTGGGTTGGAAAAAATGGTTCAATTCGATGGATGCCCAATAACCCTGATCTTACTTTGATGGACAGGTCTTTCTGGGGATGGCTTAAAGAGCGAGTGCATCATGAATACATATTCCACACTTTAGCAGATTTAAGGCAGAAAATTTTGGAAGAAATACAGTTTATTCGAATCCACTAGAAGCAGTCGTTGAGGGATGCCGTCCACCACTTAAAAATGTGTTATCGTCTTTGTGTCGAACAAAACGGAGGTCACTTTGAACACCTGTTAAAGTGAATATTCAATATTAATTCCACATTTTTTGTAATTAATTCATTACTTTTAGTTTAATATAAACAATGCTTAAGTTGTTGTTGTTGAGTGTAGCCCATAATGAGTGACAATAAACTTTTTTCACTTTTTCTGGATGCTTAATTATCACTGACGACTGACATTTACCGATGTTTCCATAGAAACCCCGTAATGACTTAAGTAAATTCATATACGAAGGGCGTAGAAAACATATTAATAGTACGATTTTCAATCATCGATAGCGCGAAAACAGTTGAATGTAGGTATATGTTATATTAAATGAAATATACTCAAAATTTTACGTAGAATCAGAATATGTAACATTATATAGAGCATTCCATTTAAAAAAACCTAAGTTAAACGTTTTTGACGGCTTTACGACGTTCGTTTGTTTTTTCTGATATCAAATTCTAGCGCTTTGAGCGAAATCCTACAACTTTTCTAATTTAAAAGTTTTTCTAATCCTTTAAATAAAAAAGTTATCTATTTGTCCAAATATAGTCAATAACTTTCAGGAAGCGAGATTAATCCCCTCGACCTACCAAGATACGTACCGTTCACTTTAAGAATTTATAATTTAAGTAAGGTAACCAGATTAGAAGTTATACGTTTTCCCTCAGAAAAGAACTTGAGGGTGTTTTGAGATATTCCAGGCTTGCTGCCTTTGTAAGAATCTAATAAATCGGCATAACCTCCAGGGCAACCAAAAGTTGAGGGATATTTACTAGTAAATTAATTCTGCTTATAACTGCATGCAATTTAGTAAAATCGTTCATTACACTATGTACAAATTGTTAGATAGTACCTGCGTGTTTATTTGTTAAGTTATTCCTATCACGTTCGACACTTATTAACGCGGGAAACTCACTATCATAAATTCTCGTATTAATCTTTGGCTACGATGATATTATGTCTCTGGAACTGTTGAGGAAGCTGCAGCTGCGTTTTTTTAAATTGATAGACTGGTATTATTTTGTCAATTGAACGGTGTTCACGGTTGCAAGTCGCGCATTTAATATAGTCTCTATCATATTCGGTGACTGTCGTGGGGCCGTTTTGAGCAAGCTCATACTCTCCTACTGAATGTAAGGACAGGCCCCAGAAACACATTCATTTGGAAGATTTACATTTCTGATTAAGGTAATGACGGCTTCTGTCACTACATGTTATATCTTCTAGTCTTTTCATCAGGTGTACGTCTTTAATCATCAAGTTATACTCTTGTTACAGGGCATTCTTTACTGCTTGATCTTGGATGTCCTCATCCAAAGCTCTTAAGACAAATGCGTGTGTCTTTTGCGCTTTTTCAGCGTAGGAGTGATATTCAATCGTGTCTCGATGAAATACTCTTTTAAGTGCTTGCCAATCCTTGTTATGCTGGCAATAAATATTGATTGAGTTCTGAGGTTTGTAAATTGTTTTCTTCTCGCCTGTGTCTATTTAGGCCTGAATTTTCTTCTTTTTCTTTACTGTAGGTTGAGTGGGATGTATTTCCGCATGGCGGAGCGCGCGAAAGCGTCTCCTAGTACTGCAGCCGATCTGCCGTCGGGGTATTTAAAAGTTCGTGTAACTGTCGCTGCACTGTAGTCGGTTCATAATTCATCGCCTGTTGCAGACATATTACCTAGAAATCCGGGGTTCCGTTCCCAAAACTGGAGACGCGCTCACGAAGCAAGTCACGTTATTGGAATACTTAGCCATATATTTTGAAAGATCTTATTTTGTCGTCAGTAAAAATCAGTCATGTTTTTCTCAAAAGAAAAAATTATGTTCCGAAGAAGATAAATATGCAAATCTAATAAAACTGGGTAGTTTGTATTGAGACGAAAATTAAATGGTATGAATGCTATTGATTGAACTCTTTCAGGATTCGAAGTACCTATTGTTGTGGATTGTTAGTAGTTTCTTATTATTACTATAATTATTAGGATATTTGTGGAAATATGTTTATGCAAATGCTATAAAAGGTATTAAGAAAAGAGAATTCAGTTCATATCGGATAACATTATCTGTAGCAAGATCGCTTTAGGCTATATTTTAGATTTTATTTCATATAAACTTATAATACGACTTACTTTGTATTAGTTGCAATGGAAGTATTAAAATGCGATCGATGATTAGATTTTTCCATTATTTTTTTGCAGATGAAGTCTAATGAAGAAGACTAATAATTTTAACAATAAAAATATAAATCTCACCTGATTGGTTGCGCCGAAATACCATCCTGAGTTGAAGCTCCCGGAGGATGACAAAACAGTATTTCCAGCACCAACTTGATATTATTCATTTTTCTCGTTAACTTGACATTAAAATTATAAGGCCAATCCCAATCATAGCTGGAAATTAAAAGCGACATTTCCTATATCAAATACAACACAACTATGCTTTGAATAAATTAAATACGCTATATAATTTTTAGGTTTAAATTAGATGCAAATTTAGAAATTGATACACTGAGATATCTAAACACAACTGCAATTTTGCAAAAGAATATTTCTGTTCGAGCATAAGATATTTTATAAGTTAATAAAGTGATTTGAAATACCAATCAACGTTCCATTAATTAACAGCAGTCAAGACATAAAGGTAATTTTATATTCTTTGTTCCTAATTTATAGAATTCTGCATTTTCAAAAAATACATACATTCAATCAAGTAAACAATATATTAAAAGATATTAACCAATATTTAGTTATACTTATATTATGGTTTTGTTTCATTTATTAACAGTTAACTGTATAGTTACATAGTTAATAATATTTTCTGTAACAAGATTTGCATCATTAGTTAAGAGCTATAAATACGCTAAATGGAAGTAAAATACCTGTTGCTAGCAAACCATGTAAATGCTAGAAACATAAAGCAGAGGATTATAAATCCAAGGGCAACTCCAAAAGACCACATTTCCGGTTGAAAATCTTCGGTAGTAGCCTCGATTGTTATATAAACAACTGTTGCAACAATTAATGACAGGTGAACTAGTATTAAAAATAACAAGCTGGTAAACTGGAAGACAGGATCAACCCATTCCCTTGCAAAATTCTTCATTTCCTCTAAAAGACAAAAATAGTCGAGCTTTTCTTGGTTAAAATGTTTATGAAAATACTATAGCGTACAGTACACCACTCTGCATATGCTATATTCTTAAGCGAAGACGTATCTATACAACTGGGTGTTTTAACTATCGATATTCAAGTTAGAAAACTGAAGTCGTACCAATACCTCCTACAACTAGGCCAGACGGCTTACGGGTGACGTCATCAAAAGTGGTCTTAACTTATTTACAGGCGTATATTGAAATGTGCAATTTCTTTTAAAATTTCACAGTTAGGTAGACATTTTAGATGCAAAAATCTCGAAAAAATATAACAAAAACTTGTGTTTTGTAAATTTATCTTTTTTTTATATGCAGTTTGAAACGTAATTGGCCTAATACAATACCTCCTACAAGCTGACATTACTTCAAGCACGACTATTATGACTGATAATGTGTATCTCATTTTTTTTAAATCAAAAATTAAATTGCAGTTTACTTACCTTTTTCTGCATACATAAATAATATTTAAGAGCTTCCGGTTAAAAGAAGGCCGCGAGTCATGAACAGCCTTTAGACGTGCCTCATTCGATTTTTGTTAAAGGAAAGCGAAATTTCAAAGCAAAAACCTTTGAATATCCAGTTTATCAAAATAGAATCTACCTATTTTGATAAACTAAACGGAACTAACCCAAACTAGATACCACCAATCTATTTAATAGATAGGTTGTAAAATGTCAGTATAGGTATAAAGGTGTCATAATAGGTAATATTAATGTCAAATTTGGTAGTGTTCGGTTTTTTCCATCCAAAGAACCTTGCAATCTTCAAATATTTATGATAAAACATGAAAGCTTTATACAGGTTTCAGATTATTACTTTTTTATGTTAGATTTGGTATATTACTCGGTATACTATTGGGGTCTAATAGGTATTTATTTATTAAAAGGATAGAGTTTCCATTTTTCTTTTTTACCCAAAAGATTATGATTATGTTTAGAACAATAATTATCAAGAAAGAAGTGTATTTGAAATGCTGCAAAGAAAAATTTTTGAAACATCAATTTTTAGGTGATTTTTACAATTTTTAAAAGGAGTCAAAAGGCTGTTTTGATTTAGATAGTTTAACAACAGCTCACAAAGAAAATACTTTTGATTGTAAATATCTAAAAATGTGTCTTCGAACTCATTAATCAGTTTTTTAAATATAATATAGGCTGTTGAAACTACGTCCACTTTCATTCACAACTTAATTTTTTTAAAACAATATGACAGAATATCCACTTAAATAAGCGATTAACTGGCATTTCAGATGCTCTGCTGTGTCTTGTGAAGGTGACAAATTATTAAGAAAACCTTTCAGAGCCTCTATAATAAAAGGATTAAATATTTTGAGAGCTAATTTAACATTTTGCCTTTCTATAAATGATGGAAAAAGGGCCTTTAAACTAAGGGAATGCCCATGTTTTAATATTTTGTCTCGTTTTAGTTCATAAAGTTTTTTGACCACATTACAGCCTTTATGAGGCATAATTACTCTATATTGTTTGTAATAAATATCACTTACCCCAAAATTAGCTAAGAGGAACAAATTTTATAAACTTGCCGTACACAATGAACGAGCACAAAATAAACTCTTATTACACGAAAGCAACAGGTCAAGTCCAAACATCTTGGAAAGCTAAAAACATGAACTGTAGGTCTTTTCGGCTAGTTGCCACCGCACAGCATTGTTCGCATGCATTTAAACACACCAAAGTACTGATATTATAAAGAAATTAATAGAAAAAGAATCAAAATCGAACACAACAATAATTAAGAAGCCGGTCGAACGTCGAAAGTACGCCAACTGACAGGAGGCGGTGTTGCCAGATTTAGAGTTAGTTTCATACATTATTTGGGATGTAAACTATTTAACGTATATTTAGTTGAACTTTAATTTTTACAGCATTTGTTGAATGACATTTGAAGTTATGTTTTTAAATTGAACTAAATATTTATACAAAATAATTAGGTTATTGGTTAGCAACGTTTATTTCCTTAAAGTTTTTGATTCCGTTATTGCTTCACTTTCCGGTTTTTATATATTTACTTTTCGGATTTTAAATATTTATTTATATTTAATATAACTATACTATAATATACCAAAGCAAACTTTTACATTAAGTACCTAATATATTGTTAATTGTAATACTGGAATACAAGACGAATATTTTACGTTTCTTTGAAAAATAATTCGTGGCAAACTACAGTGAGAAGTAGCTCAAATTGTGATAAAGCGCCCAATCTGGCAGCACCGGATACATGACGTCGAGATGGAAATTGACATTCCAGTCGCCCAGCGTGGCAATCAACGTTAAATACGGAAGTAGGCGCGATAAAATAATTAATACTTTTACTGGGCTCCTCTTGGCTCCTCGTAATGCTTTCCTTATGGCAAAAAAGTATAGACCACTTTTGATGACGTCACTGCTAATTTTAATATTAGCTAGTTGGCCTAGTTGTAGGAGGTATTGGTCGTACACGGCCGATAAAATAAGGATAGCTCAAAAATACAATAACATGGTTGTTACATCGAGAAATACAGAAAAGCCTCCAAACGAAAGAGTAAGTAAACTTAATCCAGATAGTTGAACAGAGTACATAAATAGTAAGATGTGTTCTTAGCATTTAGAGTTCATTGGATAAGCGTCATATTGACTAAAACGGAATATTTATCATTGTCATCTACTATTTTCAAAGTACGGCAAAGTAATTATAGTAACATTGCGATATATTAATGACACTAATGTATGTACACTTTCGAGAAGGTTTTCAATTCAGATCGGATGTCCTGATATTTCCAAGTTTCTCGAGAAAATTTTTGTATCTCCAAACAAATATTTAAGCCAGCGCAAAATATTGTTTGTAATAAATGAGCATATTGATTTTTTGAGTTAATAAACGGATATACGATTGATTTTCAACATATCTAATTAAATAAATCGATATTTTATGAATGAACGCAATGACAAATATTTTGAAAATGTTTCCGATATAAATGCAATAAACTTTATATTTTTTAAGAAATAACCGAAAGAGTGCATTAGCTTGTCGGCTGAGATTACAAATCCAATCAATGAAAACATTAATAAATAAAAAAACATACCTCTCAGCTTAGTTAATAAAAAACTTTTGCCGCTACCCCACTTTGCATATAAACCAACGGTTATCGGCATCGACAAGCTGGGTTCACTTAAAATATCAGCTAGTGCACTACTGTATAAATCGTACCCCAGCATATTTTCATTATCTTCATTGGTATTTAATCGTCCTAAAAATCAAACAGATTAAACATTATTTTTGTTTTTTACACATTACAATTTTAATTTTTTTATACTTCCTATCATTTGTCTCACCTTAAAAATCCAAAAAAAATTGAAAGAGTTATTTAATCAGAAATTCGTCCTGGCTTTCATTTAATTAACTTGACATTATTTTTAGTAATGAAAGAAAGGAACTACAAGAAATACTTATTTGTAATGCAGCTTGGCTAAACTTACTAGCTCCAAATATCTGTCCAAGTATAGTCTTGGGATGATTCAGATCGATATTATATGGCGTCTCTCCGGCCCTATTCGGCCGATACAATAGTTGACTATGTTTGGGATTTCGTAGCAGAATTTCTACTATTGCTTTTGACCTTGCTCTCATCGCTATATGAAGAGCAGTGTCGCCTTTTTTGTCTGTAGCAGAGACTTTCGCTTTCTTTTCAAGGAGAAGTTGGACTATATCTGCATTACTAAAAATTGTAAGTTATGCTAAGATATGTTTCGAAAATTATTAGCAGGAACATACAAGACGACAATTCGATTGTATGGTCAGGACACAGCTTCTCAATTGAGATCTAAATTAAAAATAATTGAAAATATATTCTCTTAGAAGCATTAAGAACAGAAATGTTCTGTCATCTTTAATAAAAAATATAAAATAAAACAAGTACAGCAATTGCCCACCTACCGATTTCGAACAGCTTTTAACAGAGGAGTATCTCCATCTTTGGTAGCACTTTCTAAATCGGGATTGTGGCTAAGAAGCAGTTTTACGATATTGATATTTCCTTTCTCCACCGCAACATAAGTAGCTGACTTCTTATCTTTGCCCAAAATTTCGACATCTGCGTATTTCTTTAATAAGGCTTCCACAACATTTTTATGGCCACCCTTCACTGCATGGATTAAATTTGTATCTCCGACTCTATCCTAAAAATGACAGATCATTATTTAACACTCAAAATGGTATGTAGAGCCGGATTCCCTCAAATGTACTAGACGGGTCAAAAATTATATTGGCAATACCATGTTTACGGTTTCGTTACAACAAAACGTTATGTGGTTTATTGCAGTCGATGCATCTCTTCAGCCAACTTGGTCATCATATTATAATATCAAATTTCCATTTCAACTGAATGTTATCTATTAAGTGTCCAGACGGTCGAATATCGGAACAGCTTGACCTATGACATCTAAATTTGGTAGTGGGGAAAAACATATGACATCTAAATTTTTATTCAACCGGTTGCCTAGAATTTATAGATGGTACGATAGACAGCATTTGACGACATTCCCGCAAACTAAACGAGACCATGGGCAGATTGTTTCGAGTCCCACACGAAAATTCTGGCAGAACATTTAGATTCAGTGCCAAATTGATGAACCTTGCGACGTCATTTAATGTAGCAAAACCATATATTTGAAAACCTATTTATAGGCATAAAAATCAACAATTAACGATATTACCCGAGGACATTATCATAATCAACTTATGTATTAATATTTTCTGTGAAATTTGAATTGTTCCTACCTGGATATTAATGTACGCGCCAGCAGCCAAAAGTGCAGTAGTAATCTCATAATAACCTTCTTTGCAGGCAATTGTTAATGGACTATATCCATCCTTATCTAAAGCGTTTACGTTAGGCTTATGCTCTAGAAGCAGGTTCACAACATCTACGTGATTTCCATAGGTGGCCACTATTAATGGCGTCCAGGAGTACATACCAGCTGTATCCACATTAGCACCTGTAACATTTGCTTCCATTATATTCCATTTGAAAAACTCGGGGGCACCAACCATTCGAAAACACGAAGTAATGTTGCACCCCTCAGGGTACTATACTTGATTGTTTAAGTAAATATACAGATAATGACAAACCAAGAATCAAATCTCTGCTTTGTAATGAACTGTATTGAAAAACTGTCAAATTGATCTACTAAATGGACAAATACTTTAAAAGAAGATACATAGTAAAAGTTGTAATTTCGTTCAGAACCCGCGGGAAAAACGTAACATTTAATGTCAGAAGTCGGATTGAGAAGAAACGGGACTTTTGAAGCGTTCTTCGAGGAGAGAAATCTATTGTCAATACAAGGCAACAAACGGCAGAAATGGACCAAATAAATAAAATGTTGGCCGTTTTAATGGAAAAATCTAAATATTGAGATAAACAGAACAGGACCGGATTCAGAAATGTTTTCAAGATCAAGAAGATAAAAGGCAAATAGAGCAGGATCAACTTCAGAAATGGATGCTGGATGTAATTGTAGGCGAGCAAGGAAAAATATGAGTCAAAATGAGTAATTTGAAAAAGAAGTCGACAATATACACAAAGAAATTGTAAATGTACAAACAGAAGTAGGAAATGTACGAAAAGAAGTAGGAAACGTGCAGAAAGAAATGAAGAATCTTCAAGCAGAAGTTACTATACTAAAAAATCAAGGACCCACCGAGAGGGCATTCGCCACAGGACAGCATATCAAACTTCCAACCTATGATGGTCAAACATCCTGGACAATGCACAGAAGACAAGTTGAAGCCGCTGCTGTTGCCAAAGTTTGGAATAACGAAGAAATGGCTACATCACTAGTGGTAGCGCTTCGTGAATCTGCCCTGGAACTACTACAGACTATTCGCATCAGCCAACAGGGGAAATATGAAAACCCCAACATAGGGGAAATATGACATACTTGTAGCTGCCCTGGAGAGACGATATGACGACCATCATAGAAGAGAACGATATCAGAAACCTCGTGAAAACATGCAAGAACTTGAGGCAGACGTTAGACGTCTCATTCAATTGGTTTACCCTGTAGCAACAGAGGAATTTCAAGAAGAACTTACTGCCCAATATTTCGTGGATGGTATCAGAGATCAGAAACTTAGAAAGTGCTACGTCTAGCCAAATTTGATAAGAGCAGTGAAGTTTTGGGTAGAGCCCTAGAAATCGAGGCCGCCTGTAACATCTCTAAGCCAATAATCAGGGACATATCCATCCAGGAAGAACAGCTGGCGAACAGTTGTGAACTAACTGAGATGGACGGTATTTTGAATAAATTAACCGAAGTTCTTCAGGAGGTTCCGGGAGCCATAGAAGTAAGGCCATATAACCGAAATGCTATAAGTCAGTGCTATACATGTGGAAAGACTGGACATTTCAAAAGGGACAGTCGAGTACAGATATCCTGGGAGCCACTAGAAGATAGGCCACGTAACCGAAATGTTTCAAATCATTGCTATATATGTGACAGGACTGGACATTTCAAAAGAGACTGCCAAGTACAATGATTCCGAGAGCCACTAGAAGATAGGCCACGTAACCGAAATGTTTCAAATCAGTGCTATATATGTGGCAGGACTGGGCATTTCAAGAGAGACTGTCGAGTACAACTACGGTCTACATCTCCATCCAGAGGCGGTAGCAGTTCAAAATCGAGTTAGGAAGAGTTAAAACAATATAACTTTAAGGCTAAGCACAGAGAAGGAAGATGACATAATAATACAGATGCTTTATCCAGAAGGTCATGCGAAGATAATTATAAACATTGCCAAGGAATAGACCTAACGAGAAGGAATCACTCCCATTAGGCAAATCAAGTTTAAAGTTGGTCAGCAGTGGGCCACAGAGCAATTAAAGAAAGATCAGCTTGAGGCTAGTGAAATAGCACTAATGCTAAAAGCTAAAGGATAACGTCAGCCAAGACCAAGCTGGAGAGATATTTCAACTAAGGGAGTTTTACTTTTAAATCTCTGTGGGCTCAGTGGGACTCCCTGGTAGTTGAAAATGGACTCCTTAAACGCGCCTGGGAAAGCGCCGATGGAAAAGTAGTGTAGTGAAGACGCAGTTAGTGGTACCAAGGAAAAGGGTATCGGAAATCACGAAGTAGCTGATCGGGACGATCAGGTTTAGGAGGGAGGCACTGTCTCGGCTAGCAACCATCCGAATGTTTTTGTGCTGCCCTATAGAACTGGCCTTGTCGCGTCACCGCCGGCCGCGAAGATTCAGAAGCTGCGGAATTCTCTCGACGCCTTGGTCGAGAATATTATAGATTGACCTCGCTTCTCCGGGAGTATTCTTGATAGATTTTTGTATATAAATAGCAGGCAGAAAGCGTGTTGTGTTAGTTAATCATTGAGTTTTGAACTGTAAAAATCTAATAGTTGAAAAATTATAAGAGTAGTTTAATGTCTTTAATTGTATAGAGTGACAAAGAAAGAATTAGTGAAAATAGTAAAAGTTGTAATTTCGTTCAGAACCCGCGAGAAAAACGTAACAATATCATGAACCTTATTGTGATTCATATTTCATTATAATAGATTTGCCCACAAAACTATAATATTTAGGCTAAGGTTTAGATGTTGGCCGAAAACAACAAGTCAGCCAAGCGTTCGAGTGATGGATGTATCATTATCCGACAAAAGTTAAATTTTCCATATATTGGTCATTTTCTTCTTTTAGTGAAATGACATATTTGATAACTGAATATGAAAAGATTAAATATCTGCATAATGTATGGTAAAAGAGTTGATTCACTAATAACAATTATATCTATTATTACATAATTCCATCAGTTATGAAATTGCGAGGAACAAAAAACGTGTACAAGTTTGGTCGGGATAAACAACTGAATTTCTCTATTGCTTAAAACCATAAAGGAGGGGGTGGTATCTTAGTTATTCCACTTTTAATAAAATGTATTACCATAGGGTAGTGACATTATATCTATAGGATGAACTGAAACATGTATTTGGTTTGATTTAATTTAGCAATGCAGGTGTAAGTTGCATTTGAATATTACAAATAGAAATTTCCTATATTAATTCCAAGCATTCATCCTTTCACACATACAACTAATATTACAAAAGGTTCTTAATTATTAATATCTAGTAAAGAGTCTTGATTTGTTAATTTAAAATGAAACCTTTGTCTTTAAAATTTCAACTTCCTTTCACTCTACAAAATATCTTGATCTATGCTTCTCTCTACTTCCCTCCAACCAGGCAGGGATCTGACTTCAACTCCTTAACTTGAATCTTACAGGCACGATTAGAGCTACAAATTCCGTACCGCCATTTTTACTGCTTTCCTTCAACTACAGGACAGATAAGCCGAGACGCTACCTCGTTTCTGGCCTTAAGGAATTGCGTTAAAAACACCTAACCGAGGTATTTGTCCAACGTGGACAAAAACAAACAGATGTACACTAAATATTCTCTACTATTTGTGCATACAAATGGAGAAATTGCCTAAAAGGGTGGGACCTTTTGGGGCGCAGATGAGAACGAGAACTTTCGCTCTTGCTTGAGTGAACATTGAAATTGCACTCTTAGAGGCTAGAGAGCAGTGACTGGACTGATCTAGTAGACGAACATAACTAACGAAATGAGCGAAACACTAATTAATTGCCTTAAACAGGGCTAGGACAAGGCTAGATGTTTTTTGGCGCGAAAACCTAGGAGAGCTGTGACAGGACAGATCCTACGCAGATGACTGTTTTCTCTAAGTACTGACTGAACTAATTTCTTCTTCTAGCTTGTAGCTGGGGGCCTGGCGGCACAACCAAATGAAAAGTGGTGGGTGGCGCGAAGGCCAAGAAAGGGTAGAAATTGTATTGTCTCTTTATTTGACACATTATTGTACACGTTGCTGACGGAGACAAAAATATATTGAATTGAAAATGATTAAGAACGATTTCCTTTACGAGAAGTTGCTATATTGTATTCTATTATACTGACATTACCGGTGTACAGGTTCGGACTAAGGGATCGTCCATCCAGGTTTGGACTAAGGAGTAATGAAAAACTGAAATATGCTGATTTAAATGCACAAATTTCCGTTTACCTGGGGTTACATAAATTTATTCGTGGATCAATTCTGGCTCATTCATACTACATACGTACAGGGTGTTATCACCAAACTATACGGTGAAAAACGATAGTTTATACACGTGTTGGGGTGTTTCCCCAACAAAGTTCAATATGGCCGTTATTTGAAAAAAGAAAGCTAAAAACAAATATACCAATAATCACTTCCAAATCAAAGGATTAAATTAGATCTTTAAAGAAATGAGAACAAGGAAAATAGCGTTACTAATGAACTCAGCAAACTGGTATAAGTGTAAACAATTTTCATTATATCGACCTCGGTGGTTATGTTATAAATGCCTGAACATATATAATAAATCAACTAGCTCTTAATAATGGTCTACAATATGTGACGATTTGGTCGAAAACTGTTCGAAAAAGTGATATATCGCTTAGGTACATGTATTGTACGTTCTCCAATAACACCGCTTGATATATGCTTTAAAACAAGCAAGTGAATATTCGACATCCTAGAAAGTAAAAAAATGGGAAACTAGATAGGATCAGTCAATTATCTGTCTGCGGCTTATCTCGGAAAATATATAGCATAAACAATTCTTAGCCGGTAAACAAATGCTGAATATGTCAATATTACATCTTGAAGTGAGACCTGCACACTTGTTCGATATACAATATTATATTTATTTCATTGCCACTGTATTTGGTTTTGAAAAAGTTTATATCATAAACATAAAATAAGTGCAAAACTATTTTATCTCATATGAAAAGAGATAGGCTCGATGAAAATTTCTATGTAAAAATGCCAGTTTACTAAGCACGTTTCTGATATATTCTACTTACCTGATCTTAGCAACAATTCTACAATTTCTGTGTAACCTTTTCTGCTAGCCCAAACGATGGCAGTGGTGCCATATTTGTCACCGACGTTCACTTTAGCTCCATGATTTATGAGTGCTTTAATAATCTACAAAGACAGCAATATAAATATTGTTAAAATCAACAAGTCTTCGGAGTTGGCATACGATTAAACCTGGATGGAAAAATGGGACTGACGGAAGTCCGTACATGCTCAATTAGGGTTCTATTGTTTTACTAGTACATTCGAATCATAAAGACTAAATCTCAGCTTATGAAGAAGGGCAGCGATAGCAATGTAAAAATGTTTTGCCAAATTAAATGATTTTTTATTGTTATCAAATAAATATAATGCATCATGATTAATTATCAAGACTCTAGACTTTTGGAATTTAAACAACTGTTGACACTGTTGTCTTTGTTGGGTGCACTTACCCATAAGGAGATTTTTAAAACATTGTAAGAGAAAATTTGACAGTTTTATTCATTTCATACAGTCACATAAAAGATGTGTCTATGAATTTTGGATGGAAAATATCTTACTCGTTATTATGGGAGCTATTTGGACTGATAATAATCGAACTGATCGGAAGTAAGATACACTTTTTCTTTTGATATGACCTTATATTGTTTGACACAGACTCACTGAATTCTAGTGGTTGATCATATTTTCACAATTTGCTTTTAATAGCAGCACGCACCATCGGAATTGAGCTGAAAACGCAATAGTGTGAAGGCAGACATAAAACATTAAGCAGGTTCCATCCATTTCATTATCATTAGTATCGAAAGGTGTCGAAAGATCCATGTCTCACAATTAATTGCACATCAAAATACTAATTAGACAAAACTAGATATTTAATAATTTATAACGGATCCTCGCTATACCAGACTGCCTCGTACAAATCATATGATACAAGTTCTACAAAAATGGCATAAAGAAACTTTGACCAATGAAAATTCGGCAGTGACAAATCAAACGCGCTAGACACTCACATGTTTACGTGGCAAACACGCCACTTCCACGTTGACTGTCTTCAAGTGTCGACGAGGAGCGGTCAGTAAACGTTCTGTTACTTATTTGAGAGTCAAATGCCAGTAAATTGATATCATTTGCTATCTCAACTCCGAACAGATCGTATAGATAAAGCATATTTAAATTAAACATTTTTAGTGATTAATACAAACCTGTAGATGTCCTCTACCGGCAGCCCATAGAAGAGAAGATATGTGATAGTTTCCATGTGCATTAACTTCTGCTCCCCTATCGAGCAAATGAATGGCGACATTCGTATGACCCTTGTATGTCGCCCACATGAGTGCTGTCCACCCTCCCTAAAAATATATATACAATGTGATCTTCTTAACATGGGTGCACTTTGATGTTTTGCTTGTTACATTTTTTACGTATAATTAATTATGGAGATGTATATAGAATATGGCTAAGATTATTATAACCTAGCATGGAATGGGGATTAAGAAATATAGACTGGTTTATAGTATAAAATTATTCCATTTCCATTCCATTCCTAATTTATCTCTACAACACTTTTATCCACAATATCGAAACACAATTTTTACAATTGACGTGCGTTTTGCTAATCAAATTAGCATTATCAGTTTTAATCGTCTACTCATGATGCTAACTTGGTTAGCGAAACGGACGTCGAGTGTAAAAATTGTGTTTCCGTATTGTGGATGAAACTGTGGTTTCCGGCGGTTCCAAACACCAACATACTCTATTGTCTATTAATTTTAATTGATGTGCCACAGATTTGTACCTAGAGCAACTCATCCTTGAAACCTACTAAATATAGCCAAATGGCACGTCACCGGATAAAGTAATCCTGGGTTTTTCTCTTTCTCTATTTTGTATATGTAACTTATCACTTTTATACATCTATAGCAATATTTAATAAGCCAATAGGATGAACCAAAAAATTACTCTATGTACGGAGGGTTTGAATTTCCGGTCTTGTTACTTAATTTTTATTACTAAATAATAGAGGCATCTGATATAAATAAACCATGTCAAATTCTGCAACTGCAAAATAGACACCAAAAATGAAATATCACATTGAAATCCGGCAGCCCATATATAATATTTAATTGCCGTATAATCAGTTGTTTTACTCCAGGTTCCATTCTTTAATATATGGACAACCACCTTCGATACGGGGCCTGAAACACGCCAAAATGAGAATCTTCTCGAAATTCAATAATAAGACCCATCTTGATCATTATGACTTTACATCTCTCACAGCTTCAAATATAGATCAGTTTTGAAAATTACTTCAATACTGTGCCTATCGTGCACAGTTGAGAAATTATTCAAAAAAATACCTTTTTAAAGAAAATGAGATAATTCATCACGTGTGTCAATGAATAGTGAGTGATATTATGAATGACGATGAGCCCTGCACTGTGTACTTTTATAACACCGAACTCTAAAATGTACGTGGACCGCAAATTATCATGGGAACCACACCTTGGACACCTTAGTACAAAATGAATTCTCAGACTAAACCACGTTGCACCACTAGCAACATTAGTAGTATATATTGGTAAATTGTGCTTTAAATTAACTGCATTTGTCTATAAAATGTCTGACTATCATACATTGGGCGTAAAAAAGAAAGCTACCTAGTTTATTGCCTAATTCGTACTTAAATTTCACCTGTTCTACTAAGAACACATAAACCAACTATTATATTAGAGTAAAATCTAGTAAAACAAGTTATTTACCATATCCCTATGATCGATTTCCGCATTGTGTTCCAGCAGTTGTAAAACAATGTCATAGTGTCCCTCCTTAGAAGCGCAGAGTAACGCTGTCCAGCTGTCATTGTCCTCTGCATTGGGATCTGCTCCATGTGCAAGAAGTTCTCTTACAAAGGCTCCTTTGCCTTTGGTGGATGCCACCATAAGAGCAGTCGTGCCATTCTATTTGAAAAATAATTTTAATGAAATAGAGTTATTTATTTAAAATTATAAAGATATTTCTTTGTGCTATTTGAGTTACGGAATACTTCATCTACTGGAAGGGCAAATTTGTGATATAACAAAAAAAAAACGTAAATATGAAAATTGTATACGATATGCTCTTTTATCGCAATTTTATTGGCTATGAATTTTGAATGAACAATATTTTACTCGTTGCTAACGGAGCTTTCAGAACATGAATCGATATTTAAACTGATACTAATTGGAATGATCGGTGGTAAGCCACAACATTCCTTTTTATATGACATGCGATACACACTGCCTTCATTGCATATCACTTTCCTTCATTGCATCTACGATTATACTTGTAGTATTTAACATAGACTCACGGAATTGTGGTCATTGATCATATTTTCGTAATCAAAAACACGTTATCAAATCCCATTAAGTATATATTATCATAATCTAGAAGAACTGAGCAGGTACTGAGCTGATCTCAAGTAATCAGTTCTGTGTAGTGACTATAACGTGATAATTCTAACTGAAATTTGGTTAAGTAATAAAAATCCGGATTTTGAAGTTGCAGTTAAGAACTTTAAATTATATAGATGTGGTAACTTAACTAGAAAAGAGACGGTGGAGTTATGATTCTCATAAAAAAAAATCTATATCAGCCCGCAGGGTTAAGAATGATCAGGATTCCGTCGAACACTTATTTGTATTTAAAAAGTGCAGTTTCTCCAAATTGGTCATTGGTGGAGTTTGTATTCCCCCGAACTCAGATGTTAGATTATACGAAGCTCACGGTACAAGATAAGTGCTGGTCCTAATTGTGTTCCAGAATATGTTTTAACTAATTTGGTTTATAATTTTAGTCTTTCTCTGTGTATTTTATTTAGCAAGTCACTGGCGGTGAGTGAGCTTTCTGGAGGAGGGAGAGGTAATGCAGCATCAATTTTTAAACACGGTGAGTGGGAGGACATTAGCAATTGCAGGGGAGTTGCCAAGCAGTCAGCTACTCCAAAGCTCTTTTGCAGTTTAGCCTGTGATCAGTTAGGCATGTAAAAAAATCATTGGCAGGAGCAACATAGTTTTTTATGAGTATATCTACTAGTACCGTACTAGTACTATATGAAACTGCATTGTTGTGTGCCTTGGAGTGAGCTGTCAGATTGCAGCCTTTTATACAGACTTTTCCAAGGCGTTCGTTAGGTTAAACCATTGGCTGCTTTTTGTCGAAATTAAGAGCAGCCGGATCGACAGGAGGTCTTTGAATTGGTTAAAGAGTTTTCTGACAGGCAGAAGACAAAGGGTAGAAATTAGGCAATATGTCTCTAAATGTATCATTGTTACTTCGGGCGTTCCACAAAGTGGGCCTCTAGCTCCATCGATATTTAATTTATTTTGCATGTGATATTGGTCAATCTCTTTCATCGTGGAATTATTTGCTATTCGCAGATGATATGAAGGTGTTCGAAATCTTCGAAGTTAGTGAGCATGCTGCTGTGCTCCATGAGAACCTCGAGTTTCTTTCCCATTGGGCCAAGATGAATTATTGCTTGATATTAAATGTCAAAAAATGCGACTCCATTAGTATTTTTCGTAAAAAAATACTCTGCTAGATACCGATTATTATAATAACAAGTTCGGTTGGAATTAATGGATAAAGTTAAAGGATTTTGTAGATATTTTCGGCAGGGAGGTTTCGTTTGGGGAGCAGTGCAATGATGTTACAGCCAGGGCCTTACAGGTTTCGGTTTTCATTCTAAGATCAACTGGACAACTGATATTCTGGTTATTAAAAATACTTTAGTTTTCTTTGGTGAAATCTATTATTGAGTTCACTAGTATGGACACCATTTTTATAATTCCCATATTCAGAACATTGAGGAGAGGGTTCAACATAAATTATCTGATTCTTGTCGGTTTAGGTTTGCGTCTGATAACCTTGGCTTACACTCTCTATCGCATCGTAGGATTGTTAGTGATCTTTCCTTTCCATTACAAGATTGTAAATGGAATCATAGATTGTCCCGCACTACTACATCAAATGATCTATTTTATAGGAATAATCACAGTAAAAAATTATGGAATTAATAGCCCAGTAGAGACTCCATTACAATTATTAAATAAGGGTTCCTCATTCGGTTGCTCACTTAGAGGGTTTAAAAGCATTATTATTAAATGATGCCTTGTAGTTGTGTTACATTTTTGTTTATATCTAATATTTGTTAGCTAGTTTAATAATAATTTTTTATGATGAACTCATTAAATTGACTTTTTAGTATAAGCATAAATTGTATAAATTGGGGTTTTCCGTTTGTTAACAAATAAAATAAATAAATAAATAAATTAATTTTCTATGTTGGGACAATTAGACCCGCATTTAAAAAACACATTAATATTTAAAATATCTTTAGTAATTTTGACATTCAATCCAATTCAATATCACTTTCACATTTTCATAATATTTAATAAAAGTGTCTCATTGGTGCGTTTTTAAAAAATGTGACTAATATATAGACCTTCTTACCTCATCTCTATCATCAATCTGCAGTTGTTTCGTTTCCAAGAATGACTGGAGTCCTGGTAGATTGTCACTATTAACAAATGATATTAACGACTGGAAACATAGTGATACCATCGACTCAGTCTTATGTAGCGTCTACAAAAAAATATGGTGGAATTAGAATTTATTATGTTATCCTAAAATTGAAACAATATTACAGCAAAAATCGATACTATTTAGAGTTATTTATTATAGTTAATTTATTAAATATGTAGTTAACTATTAGGTATCAAAAGATTAATTTAACGAAAAATGTTTTGAGCAATCACCTATGTCACCGCTTGAATATTTTAAATAGTCAAATGATTGCAATGACGTTATTGCTTAATAAAATTTCTCCCTTATATTTGAAAAATGGTAAATTACACACACATAGGTATCTACATTTCAAGCGTAACTTGGAATAAATTTTTTAGCAAAACTCTTTAAATATGCATGTAATAACTAATGAACTAAATTAGTGACTTAATATTTAAAACTGATAACTATTACCTTTTTGGATATTTGTATTCGGGACATATTCGAAATAACAACAGACGTTTACAATATATGCGCTTAAAAATTATCAACTATCTAAAATGGAAATGGTAAAATCCAAATTCAGCTTCAGATTTTAGATTATCATTATTTATAATAAGTTAGCACATACAAGCAAATTTATTACTGTTTTAGTTTGTCAGTGTTTAGTCGAGTGACAAAATACAAAGCAAACAAAGGAAAATAATTCCATAAATCATTTTTCGCCAGCAGTCAAACGCATTTAGATTAGCGTACCTTTAATTATATCTATTATCAAAGATTAAAAACCAGTTTTAAAAACAATCTTTTTCTTGACACATTACTGAAACCCATGCGCGTACACGGAAGAATTGAAATAAATTAGGAAAGGCACAAATTTCGAAAATTTATGTATGTAAGTCATGCGAAAATTCAGCTTGCGTCAGTTTGTTGATTTATCACGTTGAAGTAAAACATCACTGTCTTAAGAGCTGACATATTCGTATTATAATTTATAATTCTATGATCATTATACATATTTTCTAAAGATAAATATTCGCTTATTTTAAATGGTAGTTAGTAGTACTAGTAGTAGCGATTGAAGGAAGGCCAAATGGCCTAGCTGATAGGCACGGTAAGCCCATGCAGTATACCCCAGATATACTCTCAACCACCAGCCCCACTTCCAGTCTTCCTAATCTCTTGATAAAGGTCAGGACCTCTCTCCATGGTAAGTAAGCACACCGTCTTACAATATTACCGACCCAAATACGGGTGCCTAGCTCTTGCTCAGGCAACAGAGGGGTATCATCCTCCTCTCGCACCCCTTCAGGTAGTGTCTTTCTCAAGGCCCATACGCCAGGCTCATTGCCTTCTTAGACAGCCGTGCCTCGTAATGAGTAGTAATGACCCCTACCAGGATGCTCAGGGACCGTCTATCTCAAGCCAAGAGCCATTTCATCCTAGTTTGATCGGGCGCGGTGATAAAGTCCCTGGGTTGTCTCTTCCCTGGCAGTTTCTCCATTCTCTTGAGAGAACTTAATCAATCCGCTCGCTGATCGCCGCTCGGACTTGGGTTTTAGAAAGATCTAAAAAAGCCCCGGGTGCGTGCATGGGGTACCAGAGCAGAGCCTGACAAGTTCATCTGCCACCTAGGTCCCCTCCATACGTGTACGAGCGCCTATTTCAGCTTCAGTTTCGTCCTCTGTGTGAGCCGCCCCAACACATCTCCGCAAGACAACCAGCTTGCTTATGAGGTCAAGTTACTACTTCTTCTTCATTTCTGTGTCTGCCTAGTCCACTCATGTTCAAGATTGCGTACACCTCTGCTTGGAACATTGTTACGTGCTTTCACAGGAGGGGGGAGCTTTCTCAGGTGCAGCTAGTCTCGAAAGACCCCCGCTTCAGGGTACTGTTGTTTTATAGTTGTATCATATAACTCCCTCTTCGGCAAACTTTCCTATCCACGTTCCCATTGCCCCTTTTTGATATGGTCAATGTCTATGCTGTATAAGAGACAGTGCCTGTATGTCGGTTACTCCATTAACCCATATCTTTAATCTTATTACTAAAGGTCACTAAAACTCAGTTTTAATTGTCTCCTGATGATGCTAACACGGTTAGCGAAACGCGCGTCGAGTGCAATAATTCTGTTTCGGTATTGTGGATAAAACTCCGTTTTACTGCATGTTGCCAAAGGTTCCAAACCCCAACATAGTACTAAAGGTCAGTTTCCAGATATTTCGAAGACAGCAAACATAATTACGGTATTAACCAAGGGCGACTGTACATGGTTACGAAACTAAAGAACCATTTTAAGTCTCTCTAATTTTTCAAAAATTCTGGAAATATTCATCAACAACAGCATTTATCCTAAAATTAGAGATCTCCTTTCGCATGATCAACATGGTTTTCTTGAGTTTGGCTCATGCATAACAAATTTAGCAACACTATCACACATTGCCTGCAAAACACTAGACACTGAGGGTCAGCTTGACATTATATACAGATTATCAAAAGGCACTTGACCAAATTGATCACTTAATTTTGGATCTGAAACTTGAGAACCTTGGTGTATCACATTACCTGCAAATCACTAGCCGCTCAGGGTCAGTTTAGCGTTATATATACAGATATTCAGAAGCTATTTGATCAAATGTATGACTTTATTTTGGTTCTGACACTTGAGAACCTTGGTGTATCACAGCGACCGCTAGCATTATTTGACTCTTACTTAATTGGTTGCTCCCAATAAGAAAATCATCAGTCATTGTATGCGTATATTATAGGAATTAAGGACAACGATTATCAAATTTCGTGGGTTTCCCTTGCGTATACGTTTTCGAGGCTAGTAATAAACAAACTCATAAGTTCCAAGAATTAAATAAAGCCAATAACAGCAACAGAAAACTATTATTAAAATCACTCTGCTTATCTTATAATCTAATTTCACAGCAAGGAGGATGTCAGTGTTATTTATTAGTATGCTCACTCAACTCTAAAGCCAAAACAAGCCACACAACATACAAACTAACGTTATGGGAATGTCTTCTCAAGCCCAGTCCAAAACTGAACTTTCGTCCGCTGTCTCCATCTGGTGATGTGAGCGTAAAAGAGGGCAAGCCTAAATGAGTTAAAGACCCACGCCAGCTAGATGAAGCAGACGAACTACAATCGCTTCTTTCTGGGATTGTAAGGCATAGAAATGACGGCCTTCTTTTTCCGCCCATGGGAACATCAGATGCTATGCTGTGACGTTTTGTTTGAGGGCTATTCTTAGAGAAGTTTTGACGAATCTCGTTAGATTCGATGCCGTTGATGAGCGACGAATCATTGTTATGCTCCATGAATCGAAAATATTCACCTGGACATTGGGGTTCTTCATCTAAGAATATTAATATCTATATTAATTAAAGTACAATTATTATACCATTGTTTACTTTTGTACTATAAGGCAACCACATTGTAATTAACCTGCCATATAACTATTAAATTCGTGTGTTGATCAAGTTGATATTTAATACATTTTTGTCACATAACAAGACTTATTTCTTAAAATTTGAAAGTAGGAATAGGGTAATTTGTGTTTGGATGATAAAGAGCGTATAGAATTTTTAATTCTAGATTTTCACTTTGTTAATTAGGTATCTTAGGTTCAACAATCATCTAAAACTGCAGCGAGACGCTATAAAATTTCTGTCAGAACTTAATCGGCAATGCAATGATTAAAAAAACCTCTTAGCGACATCTAGAAATATATCTTCTTCAGCCTGTAATAATCTACTCCTGGACATAGCATCTTCCATTTATTCCAATGTAGATACACTGTGCTACGAGTATCCAGTTCTTTCCCGCTCGCCTCTGCATGACATTCTTTGCCCACTTAATTGAATTATATTATATTTATCGCAGTTTGTTCCACCGCGTCCCTAGTTTTGGTTCTCGCCCTAATCCGTTCGTTTAAGCTGATTCCCAACATTGCCGGTTCCATAGCACGTTGACCCATTCGTAGTTGTTGTGTACTTTTCTTAGGTTCTTTGACGATGTGAGTGAGATTTCCGAAAGCTGCTTATGCCAACTTGGTTCTCCTCTTTATTTGGGCTATCTGATTGTTCTTGCCTATTTGATTTTTCTACCACTTGAAGTTTGTGATTATTGATAGTGACACTAATATTATGTGAGTTCATTCATAATCTGGGTTTTTGGAGATTCATTTCTAGACCTACCTTTTGTGATTTTCCTTTCAGCTCGCGCAGCATATTGCTAAGTTCCTCCGCGTCAGTTCTTATCAGTAGAATGTCGTCCATTTCCACAGAGCGAAGCTGATTCAGATATCTACCATCTATGTTGACTTCCCTCTGTTGTCATTTCGATTTTAAATACATGTTCTAATGCTAGGGTAAACAAGACATAAATGCTTTTTGTATTCTGTACATTTCTCAATAAGTGTGCCCACCGTTTGGTGTGGTCCATTGTATTATAGCTGCTAGGGTTGGTAAAAATCAAATTTATTTTGAAAGCGGTTAATTATGATTTTGCTGAGGAAATTATACAAAACGTACATAAGGCTGATCGGTCTGTAGTTCTCGATGTTAGTTCGGTCACCCTTTTTAAAGAGAATTATCACTTCGGCATTCTGTCATGTATCGAGAATTTTTTCCTCTTCCAAACATTTGTTAACAAGGATGATCAGTGCTTTCTCTAGAATTCTCCCTCTGTGTTTCAACATTTCTACTGTTGGGCGGTCTTCTCCTAGGGCCTTCCGATTCTTTATGTGTTTTAATGCCATTTTTAACTCTGTTGTAATTTCCGGGATATCTTTGGAACCCATATGCTGGACTACTTGATTTAAAGATCAGCTTGGTTTAAGTACCGATTGGCTGAAAAATTTCTTGCAGAATTGCTGGATCTACACCATTCTACTTTTTCGTATTCTATGTCCACTCTTTAAGGATATCTGTCAGTTGTGGTATTTCAGCCTTCTCAGTTAGAATACATCATTTTTCCTTGCAAAAACACCTGAACAGCCGCCATACATATACTTGATTCGATGATAATTGCATTCCTCTTATGGGATTTTTTTTTATACATAATATACAATTCAAATGAAAATTTATCGAATTTTTCAAAGGGCACGAAGTTACAATAAGTTAATAGGTTCTTGTTATCGTAATGGGTTGCTTCAAGATGCCAAGAGAGGAAGTGTTACTTAGTGATACACTTTTGAAACCTCGTAATTACAAACATTTGATATATAGTTTGAAAATTACTATTGTACAAAAACAAACAATAACTTATGAAATGTTCAATCAAAATCAATAATTAATGTAATCAGTATTGATAAGCAATACAAGGTATTTTCCTACACGCTCAAGTTGTAGTAAGAAAAAGCGCACATAGATTGTTTGCAAAAAATGTAATCTTGCCTTGTGTAAGTCATGTTTCGAAGAGTTCAAAAACAAAAACACAAATTCACATACTTCCAAATATTATCTGTATTTACCGACCACTCCTAAAATTTGGTTGTTATCGCAGTAGTACCTTGGTAGATATATTTACCACTTATATTTGTAAAATTATTGCCTATTTCCATGTTTACAATTTTTCGAAGTTCTGCGGATCATTCTAAATGCTTATATTAAATTTAGAGGGATTGGTCTGAAAGAAATACCACGGATTATGAAGAAATAACACGAACAGTTCGCACCCACCTAAATTCTTGCTACTTGGACCAAAACTGGAAAAACATCAGTCGTATAGAAACACTGGCTATTTTTAACTGATCTAGCGATCATTAGTATGGTTAGCGCCAAATAGACGCGCTTTTTTAGCCAGAAAGCTTCTTAGCATCAAAATAGCAGCTGAATTGGGTTTCTCGATCAACGGGACAGTTAATGCTTATAAGCATTTGCATACACAGCGACGAACAAGCTAAACTATGTATTGTTTGTTAATCATTTTCAATCACATTAAGGTTTGTCCTGAGGCATATCACTAAACCCAAGTGCGGGAAAAGCACACTCGTTTAGTGGAGAAAGCATGACGTTTGGCACAACTGTACTTTGGAGCTAAATAACCGATTTGACCCGACGCTGGATGAAGGGGGAAGTTTTTTCTAAGGCACAGTTTTTAACAATATGGTCGATATTGGTACCGATCATGTTTTCGAGGATGACGAATCTAAAAAATATACTTCTATTGATTTGAGTGCACCCTGTGGCGTGGAGGAGGTAAAATACTTATTTGGCGGGTGGGGTGGGCACATCTCCCCAGCATAGAGCGTTCCGTTACCCATTGAGCTACTTGAATTTTGTGTATTGTGTTTCTGGTAAGGGTCAAGGTTTCTGCTCCATATGTGAGGTCTGGGAGAACACACTGGTTATATACCTTTCTTTTTAAGCATATGGGTATATTAGAGCATTGATTGAAGAACAAAATGATTCAGTCCAATCCGTCTTTTTATTTGCTTAGTTTGGTTATCTCGAGCTAGGTAGATTTCGTGTTCTCTATGCTGGGAATATCACGTAAATGCCTAATAGCAATATTAGAAGAACAACTGGAGTAGTAGATGCAGTCCAAAGAATAACTCATCTTAAGTGGAATTGGACGGAATATGCAACATTGAATGCGAGATAATAGATGGACAAAGCGCATCTTACAACGGCGCCCTAGATCAAGTGCTTGCAGAAATAGAGGAAGCCCTCCTACGAGGTGGTTATATAACATCAAGAGGATTGCGTCAGATTGGATGCAGATGGCTCCGGATTGAAGATATGGGATTTTTAACGGAGGCATAATATGATCAGCAGGACGTGAAAAGGTTAACTGATCATGATGATGCGTAATTCAAAAAATATATAGTTTTTATTTTTGAGCCGTCTTGGGCGAGTGGACGGCAGTAAATGACCCTCTTTAAGTATATACAGTAGCTACCGCGTGATATTGTTTGCATATTATTGAAATATTGATAACGATTCATAGGAATTTGGCGATAGGGAATCTGAAAATAAATACCTCGACTGACTTGGGTACACCCCGTGGTGTCGAGGGGGTAGTAAAACATCTATTTTGAGGGTAGTAAACAAATATTGTGAAGAGTTCTCCAACATAGTCAACTTGGGTATGGTTTTAAGGATTTTTGGGGATGCCTAGATCAAGAAAATGGTATTTATTATATTTAAGCCATATTTGAGTGAAAGAGAGAAACGATCCTCTTTATGTGTATACAGCAGACGTGATATTTTTTGCATATTATGGAATTATTATTAACCATTCATAGGTTTCCGGAAACCTGAAACAAAACTACCTGGATTGATCTACAAGCAACCAGGGGGTATAAAAATTGTTCTGGAGGTAGCAGATAGTTTGTGGGAGTACTTGTGATTGAAGGAGTGGAGAGAAGGGAGCAATAGACCAAAATAGACTATTTAAAAGGACGTTTATATTTAAAATCATCAACCAAACATCTGCTGAAGGTATACATATCAAATGTGTATGAAAAATAATAGTTTTTAAAATAGGTACGTCTATATTCTTGAGTGTTTGGGGATGGTGCACCTGAAAAAAAAATAATTAAAGAATAATGTTAAAGCAATTTCTGATATTGAAGAAAGGGTCAAACATATCAATCAAATTGATAATCATGTAATTTGCCATTAAGTTTGTGGTGCTTCAGTCATCGTATACCACATCGTAAAACTGATCCTCAAGGCTAAAAGTATATGGTAACTTAGATTATGAGTAACAAATTTCATTACCTCATATTGCTGCAATTTTTACACAAGCGGGAGATCAGCTCAGATTATTTCTGCGACAAGAGCATCTTAATTTCGGTTGCAAATGTAAGCAAAAACAACTGTGCACGCGCCAGTTAACTCAAATACAGACTGATCTCACCGGATGAGCTACTGACTGAGACTTATCACCGCCACTTTTTCCCAATACATAACATGTGGTTACCACCCTCAAAATAAGTATATTACCCCCTCCACACTACAGGGCGCTCCCAAATCAATCCATGATTTTGTTTTTAGATTCTCCATCTTCGAAAGCGTATAATTCGATATCAATATCGACCATATTGTTAAAAACTGTGGCATTGACAAAAATGCCTCCTCCATTTTCCTATCACCCCCACAGCTCGTCGTTTGAGGATTTTGAAAGGTAGCGTCGCATCAAATCGCTTAGTTAGGTCCAAGAAACAATTGTGTTAAATTTCTTGCCTTCTCCATTACAAGTCTTTTTTTGGAAAAATAATCCCTGTAGGAATGTCGACTACTCTTCAACAAAAAATATGTGTTATGCTTATCGTGGCTTGTGACTGATTGAAATTCATACACTATTATGCTGTCGGCATATTATTCGAATAAAAATACTTTATTTAATGAAAAGTGTGTGCTTAAAACCGCGCGAGAGAAGTGAAAACTTCGGCAGAGCGATATTAAAAACTATATAAAATTAAAAATAGTTCACACGCGGTAGAAGTGAAGTCTTCATAAAACTAAACCAAGCGATCGCCCATCCTAGTACTAACCACGCCCGACGATGCTTAACTTCAGCGATCGGACGGCAACTACTTTTTACTTTTTTCTCTTGGAAAATATGCAACAACTATATACTGTCTTCTATCTGACTATCTCGCATATTTTTTATTGGTGTCGCTTTTTGCGTTTCCTCGTTTCTGTTTCATCCATACGTTTCATCGAGCCTCAAATCACTCCCATTCTCAGCTGGCTAACGGCGCTAAAGACGTTTTGAAATCGGTGTCACTTTTTCCGATTCCTTGTTTTCGTTTCAATGAGTCTCAAATCACACCCAACTGTGCTAAACAAGTTTTCACTTCAAAATATCAGTTTGCCAGATTGTTTAAATTAAATTCATGTAACGTTTATTAACTAAAAAAACTAGCGCACTACGTAATATGTACTTGTTTATTCCACTGAGATAATGTTTTCACTGTATATTATCACGTTATGGCGATAATATTCATACTTTTCTGACGGCTTTCATACACTTGCCTGTTCCGGATTACCGTAAACGGTCATATTAAGAACACATTTTACACTGAGAGAGAATATTTTACATATGAACGTAAGTGAATCATTTAGTAAAACATTTATTTGTACAGGATGACTACTAATTAGCTTCAATAATTAAGCTTGTAGATGTATTTAATGGAACAGCACACATATTACAAGAATTAAAATAACCTGCTTATAGACACTTAAATCAAGCTTATAGACTTTTCTTAGATAGATTAATCCGAATCAAATTGAGTATTTAGAAGGGAATCCCACTTAAGAAGAATATTACAATAGTTAAAAACAGAGGTAATTAATTGATTTTGATGAATGATTTGATGCAGGTACAATAATTAATATGAATATATGCTATAGAGTGCATTCAAAAAGTATTGCCTAAATCATCTTAACTAGCCTCTATTCGAAAAGTAATATTCTAATTGAGTTTTTAACGTTATTGTTTTTAAAGTTAAGCGCAATCGCTCGAATTTTAAAATAACTTCTATGCATTCCACTGCTTATAATCAGCACAAATAGATACAACATTTAAGAATAAAACTAGATTTAAATAAACAATGAATAGAAAAATACAGATTCTGATTTTCTGATATTTGAATAATAATTTTACATCTTTAAAAATGTTTGGTCTCAGTCTCCCCAGCAGCATATAAATAAAAAAATACTGTCTGCAACAAGTTTCACATTAAAAAGAGAGTACTAAAATCTCACCGATTGCAATCCCAAATAATGGAAGGACATATTATAGGAAAAAAACGTTTATTAATTATTTGGATGAATAGCTTGAGGATTAACAGGTTCACTGTTCAAGCATGTTTTATGAGTTCGTTCTACACGTCCACTATGCTAGACAATATGTTTGTTTATAAGCGCGAGTGAAACGTCATTGGTATGTAATGAAAAATGTTTTTACTGTATCCGCTTTACACACGTCCAACTTATAAATTCACATAAGCTGAACCAACTACAGTTAATCACATATGATTCATGGACAATAAACCAACCATTAATTTTTAAATCACCATACTAAAACGCTATGTTCAATGAGGATGTTAGTTCAAACTATATTGTATTGTTTTAATTATTCGTGGAAGTTAATGCTAATACATATATGAGATTCATATTGACAAATTTTATATTTGATTATAAATGCTAACTGGATTCAGTAGAAAAAATTTGAAAATCAAAGTTTTGCATAAAAATCAAGGTAGAGCTTGCTATAAAGCGGAAAATTGTAATGGTTCTTAAATAAAAGCAAATTGTTATTGATTAAATTAAGGAAGAAAATTGTTGCAAGAAATGTAACACGATTTTTGATAATCAAACAACATGTCCGAATTGTGTACTAAATTCCCCCCTCCCCCATGAGCAAAAAATAAATAAACAATACTCACATAAGAATAACTATTATAACCTTTTCTTCTAGCCATTTTTGGTAATCAAAAATCAATTACTAGAGCCAAATGTGAACTACACTGGTCCTAATTATAAACAGACAATACGGTCAAACACTAAACACCTTGATATATATAATGATTTTGATTACCAATCTGTACTTCAAAGACGAAAAACGAACAGTTTAGAAAAATGTTTTATCTGATGGATAATTTGGAGTACCCAAGTGGGTTATCACGGTAGAAATAGGTCAATTTCATCAAAAACTCATGGAATATGTTTCAGGTTATAGCAAATGAAGGTCCTGGTGTTTATTTCACGAGCAATATGAATGATATGGCAAAAGCAAAAACATAGATGAATTACTATAAGGTTCAAAAGACTCATCTGCAATAAATATAATTTCTATCAAAATCACTATACCAATCTATATTTCTGACATGATTCATCAAAAAATATATTCTGATTCATCATCATGATTGATTTAATACAAAAAAAATGCAAGAATAAAGATATGATACGGACTGTATCATCTTCTCTTAAAAGTGACTTTTCTAAATACCGAAATTATTTATCTATTCATGTTAATTTAACAACGATATTCCAATAAAATACCGTCGTATGTGGCATATAAGTTACATTATTTTTACAATAACACACTTCTACGTAACAAGATGATAGTAAGTCGTTGAGAGAACCGTTAAAAGTAAAGCCAAAATTTGTTAGATTAATCTCGCAACTAGAGAATAAATAACAGAAAATAGTTTATTTATTTACGGGATCTCCCCCATATTTGACATAGAAAAAAGATATTACAACAATAAAAACAGATAATTAGAAATTATTACATACTAAATAACAACCTGTAAACAATAAATCTATAACAGATTCAAAAGTTGCCTAAGCACGTTATAAATATCATAGTCATTAAGAGATTTGTGGAACCGGGTGGAGATTTTACTAAATATACTTCACGATGGCACAAGACAAGACATCGTAATACGGTAGGTTTAAAAGCCTCCGATATACCCGGCGTCAGCACATCGCACTAAATATAGCCACCAAGATGCACGAAGCAGGAATAGCGCCGGCAATCACGAAGATCATCATGAGCTACCTAAAGGACAGGACAACAACACTGATCAACAGGACAAGGACAATAAGGCAGGGACTCACCCAAAGAAGCGTGATATCGCCGACGCTGTTCAACATCTACATCAACGACGTACCAAGGAAACAGAACAACCAGATAGCACTCTTCGCAGACTACATATCAGTATACACATCATCCACACAGCAGATGGCAGCAACGCAACGAATAGAACAGCACGTCAGGATGATAGCGGAGTACTTCAAGAAGTGGAAGTTGAAGATAAACGAGACCAAAACGCAACTAATCAACTTCAAGCAGAAGCACAGGGGAGAAAGGACACACATCACGATCAACGGGATACAGATCGAGGACACGGACACCGTCAAGTACCTAGTAGTCACACTGGACAAGAAGCTGACATTCAAGGACCACATACAAAGAACCAGGAGAAAAGCTGGAATAGCAGCCAGCATAATCTTCCCATACACCTCGCCGCAGTCAAGACTGGACAAGGACATCAAGATCAGACTGTACAACACATACGTTAGGACAATCATCATGTAGGCCGCGCCGGTTTGGAGCTCCGCCGCGAAGACCAACCAGGAGAAGTTACACACGCTGGACCGCAAGTTGCTACGCACAATCATGAACTACAGATGGGAAGATTTCAAGACCACAAGGACACTGTATAGAGAATCCGGGACAAGACCGCTAGAACAGAGACTGCAGGCACAAGCGACGAAATTCTGCAGGTACACGACGAGGACACAGGAACTAACCAGGAACATAGGAGCAATGACCATTGAAGAAATGCCATTCAGGAAATTCCACAAACTGACCCACGAGGTGATGTTATAAAAAATCAGGAACAAGGATTAGGACGCCCCCACCAGGAAGGACTACATCAAGCCGAGGAACACAAAAAGTGCAGTGTTAGAATAATCATTTAGTATTAAATTATCATGTCAGTTATTTAGTTATCTTAGGTTTCGGTGGACGCTTCTTAGGTACCACCTTAGTCGATAGTATATAGGTATTTATTTATAAATATGTATATATTGTTAAGTTTGTTATTAGTTTTAGGTCGAAAATAAAGAATCTTAAGGCATCTATTTATAAATAAATAAATAAAAACACTAAATATATTGGGCTCCAGCACTAGACAGGGCTTCGTATCAATTTAACCTTAAACTGCGCTAGTCATAAAATATAAATCACCTGGGACAACCGTTGGTCAAACGTATATAATTACCCATGTATTCACGATTCAGCAAATTGTTCGCAACGGCCCTAGTGGTACGATTGCGTATTTGTGACACGGCATCGGCACCTCAAGTTCCCGACGGTGACAAAACTTCTCTTTGACGGTTATGTTTGTTTCAAGTACCTAGTAGGCAAAGACTTGACTGAAAGTTAAAATACGGGTTAGTTTTGTTTGGTTGCGTACAGGAGCGAGAGAAGCGAGCCGAGGGCCATGCGTTATGGCTAATAATACTCTTTTAAATTAAAGTAACGAGACCTGAGAATTGGCAACGCTGCTCTCCCCTGATTTATATTTTATGACTAGCGCTGTTAAGTCACAGTTTCACGGTATAAACTGTGGTTAAGTCTTCGTTTCATCTCGGCTAGCAGTCTCACACGCATTTGTATGAGCGTTTTTCAGGAAAGCAGACGTGTAGAAGCTTGGCTCAAGTGGTAAGGCTTTTGTTTAGAATGCGAGGCATAGCCGACCATACACACAGAGGTTTATCTGCAGACTTTATACGGCACAATCAAAGTCTGTCGACAAATCTGTTCGTTAGTGGGTCAGCACGCGCCAGACGCGCCGCGGTTTTAGCAGGCAAAGACTTGTCTGAAAGTTAAAATACGCAGTTTAAGTTTCTTGGTACCACACAAAACAGTTTTCAGTGACGGGTTAAATCAGCCAGAAATTCCAACAGAGTATTTTAAATCTTCATAAGATATGTCAGTTGCATGAAATCTAAGAGTGGCTACTAAACGTTCTTCTGGAGATACTGGTTCTCGCTTGACAGTAGGCTGCTTCGTTAATCCTTCTTTTACTATAGATAATAATTTTTCAAAACTTGCAGTATCCATTCTTAAATAGTTTCTAAAATCATCGGGCTCATTTCGTCTGAATTCGTTTAGTAAAGGCAAATGACTTAGAGTTTCTTTTTACAGTAACCATTTTTTACCTATTTACTGCACCGTTTTGTGGTTATCAGTTATGAATGCAAAGCATTTGTCATAAGATGTATGATAATCATAGCCAAACACAATGCATCTTTTTTTGTTTATGCTTCTCCTGGGCATCTTCTCACCAACAACACATTAGCCGACCATACACACAGAGGTTTATCTGCAGACTTTATACGGTACAGTCAAAGTCTGTCGACAAATCTGTTCATTAGTGGGCCAGCACGCGCCAGACGCGCCGCGGTTTTATCAGGCAAAGACTTGACTGAAAGTTAAAATACGCAGTTTAAGTTTTTTGTTACCACACAAAACAGTTTTCAGTGATGGGTTAAATCTAAATCAGTCTGCTTAAGTTATTTTTATTAAAATTATATAAAAATGGCTGAAAGCGTGGATACTCGTTTCATGGGGAAAGAGTTTTTATCAGAGTTTATAGACATTTATAAAAGCCATCCATTTTTATGGAAAATAAAGTCAAATGAGTATGTGAACACAAATTATTGACAGAACATGTCTGTGGAATAATGTACCCCAGTGTTTGAGCAGAAATTCCAACAGAGTATTTTAGATCTTCATAAGATCTGCCAGTTGCAAGAAATCTAAGAGTGGCTACCAAACGTTACTCTGGAGATACCTCGCATGACAGTAGGCTGCTTCGTTAGGGCGAGTCTACACGGGTAGTTAAAACGCGGCTGTATTGCCGCTAGCAACCGCACCAAATTTCTAAAAACTACACTTGACTGTCAAAATGCGACTGTTAAACAGCGACCGAAACGCTGGACTCATTCTACATAGGCAGTTGAAACGCGGCTGTTTTGCAGCTGCGAAGGTCCCTTTTGCGTAGATGCGGCACAACCGCGTATTTTCGCCTCGTGTAGTTTGATTCGCGTTTATGGAGGCGTTGCAACGGCCACTGGCTGTTTCAACGCCGACTGAGGAAGCAGCAAAAACGCTCATGTAGATAGCGTCATTTAAAAGCATAAGTTTTCTTTATATTCGCGAATCCAGCTACCTTTGGGGGCGCTGGCGTTTGTAAACAAACATGGTGGAAAGCACCTTTATGTTTTGTCTTCATTTCTAATGCGAGATTTGCCGATTGTGTGTCGTTTTGGAATTTTGTGTGAATATTACAGTGATTTTAGGTGAAAATATCGTAGTTTGGTGTCATATTTAATTAATATTGGCAAATAGTACACATTATTTCAGAGTATTTCTATTTTAAATATATGATACATGAAATATCTGAAAATAAACTATAGTGGAAGTAAATATATTGTTCGAGTATAAAATAGTTTTAATCATAGTATATTGTACTTATATGCAGTGTTCCTAGTGGCAAAACAGTCGCGTTTTAACTGTCCGTGTAGAATGGTCCTTAATCCTTCTTTTACTGTAGATAACAATTTTTCAAAACTTGTAGTATCCAGTCTTAAATAGTTACTAAAATCATCGGGCTCATTTCGTCTGAATTCCTTTAGTAAAGGCAAATGATTTAGTGTTTATTTTTGCAGGAACCACTTTTTTACCCATTTACTTCGCCGTTTCGTGTTTATAGAATGCAAAGCATTTGTCATAAGATGTATGTTAATCATAGCCAAACACAATGCATCTTTTTTTTATTTATGCTTCTCCTGGGCATTATCCCACCAACAACAAATTACAACGTGTCAGCAGAACTGGTAAAGACCTTCACGGAAAACTTTTAACAAAACTGAATTTCCACAGTTTTGACAAAATCGGCAGATAAGTTGAAAGATTTCGCCACTAACAGACAGTTTTGTCTGCCACAGATTAAGTACGCCAGAGTTGTCTGCGGACTTCTCTTTTAAGTTAGTGAAGTCACAATGATTTAGTGCGTCACATGTCAAGTCCGTGAAAGACCAGAGACTTAAACCGCGCTGGGTAAGCCTTCAGATAAACCTCTGTGTGTGTGTGGCCGGCTATTACAACGTGTCAGTAGAACTGGTAAAGACCTTAACTAAAAACTTTTGCCAAAACTGAATTTGTACAGTTTCGACAAAGTCGGCAAATAAGTTGAAGGATTTCTCCCCTAACAGACAGTTTTGCCTGCGACAGATTAAAGTACGCCAGAGTTGTCTGCGGACTTCTCTTTTAAGTTAGTGGAGTCACAAAGATTTAGTCTGTCACATGTCAAGTCCGTGAAAGACCAGAGACTTAAACCGCGCTGGATAAAGCCTTCAGATAAACCTCTGTGTGTGTGTAATCTGTCGCAGACAAAACTGTCTGTTAGTGGCGAAATCTTTCAACTTATCTGCCGACTTCGTCGAAACTGTGGAAATTCAGTTTTGGCAAAAGTTTTTAGTGAAGGTCTTTACCAGTTCTGCTGACACGTTGTAATTTGTTGTTGGGAGAAGCAGAAATAAAAAAAAGATGCATTGTGTTTGGCTTTGATTAACATACATCTTATGACAAATGCTTTGCATTCTATAACCACAAAACGGCGAAGTAAATGGACAAAAAAATGGTTACTGCAAAAAGAAACTCTAAGTCATTTGCCTTTACTAAAGGAATCCAGACGAAATGAGCCCGATGCTTTTAGAAACTATTTAAGAATGGATACTACAAGTTTTGAAAAATTATATTGTCAATAGTAAATGAAGGATTAACGAAGCAGCCTACTGTCATGCGAGAACCAGTGTCTCCAGAGAAACGTTTGGTAGCTACTCTTAGATTTCTTGTAACTGGCAGATCTTATGAAGATCTAAAATACTCTGTTGGAATTTCTGGCTGGCTGTTTTGTGTGGTAACAAGAAACTTAAACTGCAAATTTTAACCTTCAGAGAAGTCTTTGCCTGATCAAACCGCGGCGCGTCTGGCGCGTGCTGACCCACTAACGAACAGATTTGTCGACAGACTTTGACTGTGCCGTATAAAGTCTGCAGATAAACCTCTGTGTGTATGATCGGCTATTGGGTTCGACACCTGGCCCTTACAAGTTTTTTTATTTTTTTGGGTTAGTTAATTTTTTGGCATGCCTTGGGTTAGTTTCTGTTGCGAGCGAAAGGAGCGGAGGGCATCGCATGAAGTAAAAATGTAGAAACTCTTTGTATTTCGAAAACAGGTAAGAAATGCGATAATATACCTTATATTACGGCGCGGCGGCTGCGCTGGAGCGCAGTATATTTAGTGCGATGGGCTGACACGGAGTATATCGGAGAATTTTGAAGCTCACGTATTACGGTGGGCGTGTCTTGTTCTAGCGCAAAGTATATTTAGTAAAATCGCAACAGTGTGTAAGTGGCAGAAATGTCAATACTGTCAGAGAGATCGTTGCCTCGTTGAACGACAAATCTAAGAGTTCATAGCATAATTCGTGCGATGTAGAGGCACATACTTTTAGAAGATCTGACCCGCACTGATTTTTCTAGCCCGTCAAGGAGAGTATTGCGAATTCTCTGAATTATGGACATGATGTTATGATAACCATAATTAAAGGGACATTTAAATAGATTTTGACTCCTCGTGAAGCCGTCAGATAATTCAGTCAGTCGTTGAGGGAACCGTTAAAAATGTGGTATATTACTCTCGCATTTTACAGTACGGTGACCATGGACTTGAAGCTCTGTAGGTTGTAATTTTCGGGAAAGACGTTACTCGGAAGTCCATTCCAGAGCGAGGCAGTCCTGCAGACAAAGGAGTCCCACAACAGCGACTTCCTAGGTGTTCGCAACTGATTCGTATGATGAGCAGCTTGTGTCTGACGGCTGTTTCTGACTTTCTGTTTGGCACAGCTCTGGGCGCAATCATAACTGCCAGCTCGTTCGAACACCTTCCGTAGTAATATCGATAGTAAGTAGATAGGTCCGCCAATTTTCTTCGATGTTGAAAGCTACCTAGGTATTTAGTCCACTGTGGGACATCCACAAGACGGACTGCTCTAATCTGTATAGAGTCTAATAGATTGAGCAAGTGTTTGGGTGCCGAGCTCCACACATGGGAACTGTATTCCAGAGTTGGTCATATCTGGGCTTTATAGAGCAGTAAGAGCAGATGAAGTGTACAGTTCTATACAGTGGTCCTAGCTTATGTGCTGCTGGCTTTGCGCTTTTGGTGACGATTACGCCAAGACATGTCGTTTTCTACGTTGATGTTCAGCAAGCTTATGGATGAGGTGTTTGTGGGGTCATTGATAAGTCAGGTCCTGTGGGATCTGCTTTTTTTTGAGAAGACAGCCGTTTGAGTCTTTCCTGCGTTAAGCTGGACATTATTTTCCCCACCACGATGACGTTCATATTCTCATTGCTGAGCTGTAAATAGATGTTTGTCCTGAGAGATCGTTGATATAGAGTAGGAACAGTGTGGGAGATAATATACTCCCTTGAGGAACTCCGGCATTGATTTTAAATTCTTTCGAGAGATGTCCATTAGTACCAACTCGGATGCTTCTATCCCTTAAGAAATTGGATCGCCATAGAAGCAGTGCTGGTGGTAGCCCGAATGCTGTGAATTTGCTTAACAATCCGTCATGCCACACTCTATCAAATGCTTTGGATATGTCGAGAACCACTGCACCACGAGATTCGCCGTAGCTCTACATTGCTTTGGTCCACAGGTAGGTCACGTAAGCCAGGAGATCTCTCGTTGATCTGTACTTGCGGAAGCCATACTGGCGATCGCTTATGATGCCTGCCGATTCGAGATATTTTAAGTTCGTTGATCAGTTTCTCCATGACTTTGGACATGATGGGAACTAAGGCAATTAGACGGTAGCTATTTGGAATCGTTTTTTTTTTACCTTTCTGCGCACTCGAGCGCATTTCCAGCTAGAAGGAAAGCATGCAGTTCTGTATGATAGAGAGAAAAGCCTGCATAGTGGAGCTGTTAGTTCGGCAGCATTTAAGCCCTAATGCTGGAACGCCATCCCGTCCTGTGGCCTTGTTAGTGTCTAGGCTTTTGAGTATACGTTTTATCTCGCGTTGGTGAAATACTAGACCGGGCATTGAGGAAATTTACTCTTTGGGGCAGTCTTGTCTTGAGGATCTAAGGTAGAATTTGATACAAACATTTCGGCAAGAATGTTAGCTTTTTCTTTGGCCGTTTCCTATTGAGCCATCATCTTTGGTCAGTGATGGAATTGACGTCTTTGAGAAACCCTGATTGACAGCTTTGGCAACTGACCAAAAGGATCTTGATCCGTTAGGACAGTTGAGAAGCTTGTTCTGCTCGTTATATCCCTCCTTGCTCTTGTCAAGTATTGTAATTAGACTATGATCTGATTTGCGTAAAATTATCAGAAAAAAAATATTTTGTTAGATAACGTATGAGGTAGAGTTTTTATTTAATTTAGGTTTCTGGAAAGAAATAATATAAAAACAACCTAACATATCAGATGTAGCTGATGTTTTTGCATAAAATAGGTAATTTCAAGTTTGAAGTGAAACAAAAATTTTACATATATTGCGGACTTTAAGTGTCACACTTTATATGCGCTCAATATACCTTTAATTATGGCTACAGAAAGGGAATGAAATATTATATATTTTTATATTATTCAGGTTTCAATAAAAACAGACAAAGGATACGAATGTTGAATCAATGATAAGTTGCAATTTTTGTAAATATTTAAAAATGCTTATCTCGAGACAGAATTAAAAATATTTATCAACGCGTGTGACGAGAAGTTTAATAGTATTAAAAAAAAAAGGTAATTTATCATCATCAGTCAGTGATATAGGTTAAAGTATTTTTAGACTAAACAGTTTCAAAACGTATAAATTAACTTAAATTAGGTACGTAAAAAGACATTTTCTTAAACGAGGGACCTGCATTTCAATATATGCATTTAACATTACGTATTATTGATTGCTCAATATTAAAGATTTTTTTTTAATATTAAAAAAATAGGAAATTATCAATAGAGTGTTTGAACATGTATTGAGATGTGATTGTGAATTAAAATACATAATATCAAATAAAATTGCAGTTTCTCTTATTTGATAATATATAAATTCAACAAAAGTCCTGAAACATGGTTGAAAAATATCAGATACAACATATTATTCGAGTCCACGATACCAAGGATTTACTTATCATTGATTCGCAATTTTATAGCCTATAAAACGTGCCCTAATATTGGTTCGTTCATGTTTAAATATTGCTAGTAATCAAGTCATTAAATATATTATATTAAATACCATACCAAAATCCGATAATTGACTTTTTTAATTTATCTGAAAGCATCGGAATTTCTTCACGGTATCTCATTAGCAACGAAACTCCGTAATTGCCACACGCGTTTTAAATTGTTTTGTATTTATTTCGAGAAACTACTTACGTCTTTTAAATTTTGTTTAAGACGGAAAAATAAATTCTCCAGGCTATGGTTTGTTGCCTACTTATCGGGAATCGTAATACATTTATTAGTTTGCAGACTATCACATTCACACAGTATCGAATTTGACATCATAAATGGATTAAAGTGCACAATTAGTTCTTATGGACCAAGCAGTTAGCTGAACACCCATCGTCCATCACAAAGAAGTACATACTATTATGATTATTAATAAAAAAAAAACATTTTATTATTATTGATACAAAAAATTCTGTTTGATGTCCACACAACACGTGATATGAAAACAAGGTAGGTGTGTTACAATAAACAAATAATACGGTTAGCAATCAATTTTACAGTTTGTTTAATACAATTGAACATGCTTATGATTTAATTCGAATACCTGATTATGGCGATGACGGGTGGAAAAAACCTTTGTTCTTAGCGCTTTCGCAGCCATTTTTACATGGGAGATTCAAAATTAAAATTACACGCCTTGTCACACCACGAAGTCACATTGTATAGTAAGTACAATACTGCACTCGAGTAATCAGATGAAACCACAAATAATTAAACCAATTAAAAGTAATACCAAATATTTAAGCTAGGCAACAATAAAATTTATTGAGACCTCATAAGGCGGATAATTCGAGCAAACGGTACACAGAATCCATACAAAAATGTAAATATTTACAATTTCATGTAATAAATATTGTTTAAATAAGTAAATTTTCATTTGAACAACATTAAATAGAGAAAGGATTTAAAGTGCGCGAAAGCATATATTTGCAGAAAGATTAAATTAAATTGTTGTCAGAAAAGATTTCCATTTCATTATCGATAGTGTTGTAAGTGGAAATATTTCAGCCCGAAATATACTTCCATGGAAATAGAAATACAAGAAATTTGCAAAATATCCTAAATAAATAATTATGCATTTGTGTATGTTTTTACTATTATAAATGTCATACTATTAGCTTAAATTTAAAAAAATACGAAAATAATGTATTATTACAAGTCGCGAGTCCGTCACCGGGGAAACACACACACAAGTCGTTTTATTGATTTTCCCTTTACATTTACAATTATTATTGACCGTAGTCTTGCGTAGGTGCATGTGTAAGCAAATATAAAAATTTCATTGAGAGTGTGTTGGTTTTATTTTAAAATTGGGAAAAGAAAAAAACATTCTGTGGAAGCATTTCCATAAGCTATAAGAAAGTAATAATAAGTAAAAACTGTCAAAAAGATGACGGAGTTATAATGACATTCAATGTTGCAAATCTGCAACGTTAAAATTAATTGATAAAAGAGAAACACTTGTCATTAAACCTATAAATTATGCTGTAGAATTACTTAATCCAAGATCACAAGACGCTGAGCTGGATGGAAGTCAAATTCTTTTAGCCACGGAATGTATACTTGACATACAAAAAGCAAATCTCAGGTAAAAGAGCAAAATATTACTGACGATATAGAGAAGGTTGGCATGAAGGAACTATTAATGCTGACAATATTGATGGTGATAATGAAAACAATTATGAAAATGAACCCAAAGAAAATGCATCACCAAATATTCTAGAGACATGTCTACAACACATGGCCTTTAGAATATGATAATGGTGAGAGCAGTGAATATATGCCTCTTGCTGACCTTGCTGTGGTTATTGATTGCCAAATCTATTTATTACTCTTCTGTTTATGTTTAATTGCCTCACAAATTTGCAGACATATTCCCAAAGAATACATTGTCATGAATTGCGTTTTTTATCCGTGACTCCACGTCTTACTTAGCGTGCAGGAGAATAGCTCAGGTGAGAAGAGATGATAAAGGAGACATGTTGATAAAAACAATAACAAGTTTATTTACAAACAAACTTAACAATGGTTAGACTGAACGTGGGCAATAATAAATGCGTGTTTTATTTATAGATTAAGAGTTTATAAATATTAAATGCATGTCTTCTCGAGGGAGGCTTAGTTTAAAGTGTTTCTAAGCCCTTGGTCACTGTTTTATTAATAAAGTCTATGCGAGCTGAGTTATCTTTTATTTATGTATTTGTTTTAATATTTATATTGTAAGTCTTGTAGCGTCTCTCATTGACGGAATAGTTTAATTTAAGTTTGACACAGATTTCACTACTTCTAAAAATCCCCTTATTGGAAATTTTGATATTTTATTCGAAGATTCGACTGTCACTAATTTTTAGAATCCCCCGGGTAACTATGTACATGTACATCCAGGTTAGGTGAGGAGCTGATCACCCACAGGTGCTCACAGATATTGAGGTTGCGGCATAGAACAACTAGAAGAGTACGCAACTGTGTGCATGCACCCAGCTAATTGAACGGAGTTGAGAGAGACACGAAAGCTTGCTCAATTTGGCGTTTGCCTGCGTATTTATATTCTACAAAATGCTGATGGCTGCAACGTTAAGGATTGAAATCGCTCCCGTCGAACGCTCTAATTTATAATTAACTGTGAAAGTTTATATAACATAACATTATTCAAGTTCAAACTTAGGACAGGGTAATATTTACTTAGTAGGTTTATGTATTTTAGTAGTTCACAATAATTCCGAAACATTCACAACATAAGATTTAAGATAATACTAATAAAGCGATATATGCCTAACTTAATCAAGAAGCAAGGAATCTCTGAAAAATCCACACGTTTGTATTTGGAAAGCCAAGTCAGAAAACTTTCTTTTATCGAAGATGGAGAAATTTTGCATTCGAGCTAAAACCCTAAATTTTACTCTGCATGTAAAGTGATAAAGGCCCCCCCTTCACTATTCCTTTTTGATAGGTTAATGTTAATACCATACACATATCCAACAACGAATCGAGGATCTCTTTTGGTCAATGGGCAAATGAATAATGAAGCAAAAAGCGAAGAAGCCCAGTGCATGCAGATTATCATAATATAAAGACCGATGGACGCTTTCCAGGTGGGGTGGTTAAGTAATTGAATCCTGCTTTGGTTAAGATGCTTGGAGAGTATTTGGTAGGTTGGAAAATGTAGCGCATGTATCATTTGATGCAAATATATTATAGACAAGCCCCAAACTTTACAAGCAGAAACAGCCAACTGAATGGCTGGGTAACTCACAAAGTTAAAATTAAGAAAAAAAATTACCAAAGCAAAACAACTGAAACACATTTTTCCAGAATTTTGAACGTGCGAAAAACACCACATATAACAATATTTAATGTTCTACGTTTTCATTATAATTTTTCAATTCTTTTCTAATACCATTTTCTAAGCTTTCAAAATAGTCAATAACCAATTAAGTTAGTGGTAATTGACCTCTCTGTCTGCGATGATATTAATAATTGTATATTTAAACAACCGTTCCAAAGGATCAGTAATAAATAATAGATTCCATCAACTTGGCAACGAATTTTTTCAGAAACGTTTCCGTAGCGAATAGCGGGGGTAGTCCCGTAACACAATTACTGCTAAGGAACAAATTCGCGATATTAAGAGACAATTCCAATAATTAAAGATAGTTGATGGACACATCTCAGACACGTTCACCATTAATGCGGGCATGCCTCAGGGCGCAATACTTCCACCAACTCTGTTCCTGCATCTACATTAATGACCTGCTGGCCGAAACCAATAATCCTGTTTATAGTTTTGCAGATGACAGTACTCCTGTCTCCCAGTTTAGGTCAGAAAAATCTTAACCAGCGACTGAGACTTATCACTGCAGACAGGAGCAGATTTCAACAGTTAATCAAGATCTGGAGGAAGTTCGAACTTGGGACGACAGGACTTTGGACCAGTTCAATGCAGAAAAAACTCAAGCAGCCACGATTACCAAGAAAGTCAATATGGCTGGCCCTGGCATCATTTTGGCCATTCCTTCATCCTCGTCAGTGGGACTACTGGGTGTCTCGGTCAACGGCAATATGTCTTGGCATGACCACGCTGCTAACATCGCAATATGACTCGCAGAAGCTTGAAGCGTTATTTCGCAACAAAAAACTGTATACCGCAGCAGCTGTTCTTGCTCTACAGTTCGCAAATAAGACCGTGCTTAGAATATTGCTCACACATCTGGGGTGCCGCACCTAAGCACACCCTAAAGCTGCTGGATTCTATTGAGAAGAGAGATGTGCGTCTCGTCGGCGACCCGGAGTTGACACGGGATCTGGATAGTCTGGGACACCACAGATATGTGGCCGACATCTCACTGTTTTACAGAAATTTTCACGGCAGATGTTTTCAGGATTTGGCCCGCCTCATCCCGCCCCCAGGAACGCCTGTTAGACAGTCACGACAGACGGCAAGAGCGCACCCGTTCGTCGTACAATTGGAAACACCTAGAACATCTATTTACAATGACTCCTTTGTCTGGCGCACTGCATCACTGTGGAACTCGCTTGCTTTGACGTCAAACACTGTTGGCAAAATTGGAAATTTGTCTCCAGTGAACCTACCGTATATTTATTTATACCGTGGCCATATGATCTCCCTTTAGTGTATGTGCCACTGCCACACATTTCCTCTTAATCTTAATTCAGAGTACAGATACACTCATCCTCACATTATAAAATATATATTTTGCATAGGCTACAAATATGAATGTCTTAAAATCAAATGTACATTGGAGATACCTATTAGCATTTCAGGCATTTTCTCTTAATCTCAGTGAGGGATGAAGGTGATGACGAGGTGCTAGTAGCCCTCAAATATAAAATATTATTCAGTGGCTACAAAATATGTGCATTCATATAACCAAATTTCTATTAAAGAGATTTGTTACTATTCCAGACATTCCCTCTTAATCTCAGTGCAGAATTCAGGGAATGACGGGGTGTAAACCACCCTCAAAGTATAAAATATTTTCTTATAGACTATAAATATGAATGTCCCAAAATCAAATTTACACTGCGAAAATTTATTAGCATTTCAAGAATTTTCTCTATATATCAGGGCGGAATGCAGAGGATGCCGGGGTACTAACTGCCCTCCAATTATAAAATATTTTGAGGTGGCTACAATTAAGAATGTCCCACAACATATTTCTATTAAGAGACTTGTTACTATTCCAGAAATTCCTTCTTAATCTCAATGCGGAATTCAGGCGATGACGGCATGCAAACTACCATCAAATTATAAAATAGTTTGCATAGGCTTCAAATATGGATGTCCCAGTGGAAAAACCCTTTAGCATTCCACCCCGTCAGCCCCTGAATTCAGTACGAAAATTGAGAGAGGAATGACTGGAATGTTAACAGGTTTCTTCAGTGGAAATTAGGGCTTGGGACATTCGAATTTGTAGCATCTGCAAGATATTTTAAAGTGGCCTGTATCCCGTCATCCTCTGAATGCCACACAGAGGTTAAGAGAAAATATCTGGAACATTGTATGCGTATAATTTGCACTCCTCCATGCCCCCGTTCCTCGTTGAGAATAAGGTGGAATATCTAGTACTACCAGCCACGGAAACGCTTCTGAAAAATGAACTTCACACGCATTATAATTACTAACATAACTTTTTTTGTGTTTCAGGAAAAAAACAATTTCATCGACAGATACTGCTTGGAAATTATGGCGTGAAGCCCTACGACTTCGGGTACATTTTAAACGAAAATTTTCATGCCCATCCAACGATTTGAAAACTATATGGAAGATAATTTCTGTTGGAAAAAATCCTCTTCTATTACCATAGAAAAGTCGGATTCCTAGTCAGATGATGCCGATTCAGATTCATTTAGTGACATACTGCAGGCTTTCAAACTTTCAAAGGAATCCCGATGAATACATCAATTTAGACTGCGTGTAATCTGTAAACCTGTTAGGAAACCAAAATATTCAGGTCCATCCGACGCTTGGAAAAACTATATGGAAGATGAATTATACTAAAAAAAAACCTCTTGTAACTATAATCATTGACAAATTGCATTCCTGATCAGATATCACTGAGTCAGTGATTCAGTCAATTCAGATTCATTTAGTGAAAACTGCAGGTTTTCAAACTTTCAACGAAATTCCGTTGAATCAATTTGATTGTGTGTAATATGTTAACCTATTTTAGACTTATGTTCCGTAACAACATTTGAAAACGAAGGGTCTCTGTAACAACTTATATAAGATTGATTTTATTGGTTGAAACTTGGCATAGCAATTCCAGCCGCCCAAGCAACTAGGCCCAGACAATGAATGGCAATTATGGCCGAATTTTTTTTTTCATGGATTTCCTTAGATCTTGAAGCAAATTCACGACAGAAGACTGCCTCCTTTTAGGGTTTACATATCTATAATACCAAATAATAGAGAGAGCTAGACATAATTGGTCTAAATTGTAATATTGACTTTCACTGCCGTAATTACAAAATTTATGTCCACATCCTCTCAACCCCCATTTGAAACGATATATTGTTATTTATATTGTTTTACTACTAAATACGCAGTATGTGTCGCGTACTAATAAAAAATTAGCATTTATTACATACTTAATAGAAAACAGAAATAATTTTCCACTACTTTTGACTACTTGAAGCGAGTGCACATACCAAGTGTTAATTTATTTTACTCTAAGATAAATAGGAAAGCAAAATTTGGACAGTTTGATTTTGCGTTCTGCCACAGACCGTCGAATGACGGAACGATTGTTAACCTGTAGATCATGTGACCCCATTTTACAGTACGATTGGAGCGTTGCTATTATAGCCAGATCATTAGTATGTCCTGTACTTTTAAAAAAATATGATGGAGGATGAAGATTTTTGAAGTGAAGCTAGACAAGTCTATAGTCCAAGAGCTTGTGTCCAAAAAGGGTCAGTGTTTTAGAAAGACTAATATTTTAAATTTGGACCTAGAACATAAATATCAGTCAGCATATTAAGGGAAAGCGTTTGTATAGAATGAGGAACTTTAGTTATGCGTTTATCCAGCAGTAACACTAATTTCTGCGTCCACTCATTAAATATTTCTTTATAATAGCAGTTTTCTGTCCTGATATATAATGCCCGGATATTAAGGACCCAGCACTTCATAAATATAAACATAAATTTCCGATTACATTTAGAAGTATTTTAAACGCGAGATATAAACCAACTGGTTCGTATAGTCTAAATGGTTTATTACTTGTTTCACTATAATTATTCAATTTTTCTTTGAGTTCTTCATTAATTTCATCTCATGCCATCATTGCCGATTGTTCCAGAATTCTGTCCATCTTTTAACTCTTGTTGTGCAGCTTTCCTGTTTTGCATATCGGTAGTGTCTGCGCTATTTCTATACCACTGACATTCTGAACATCTTTTGGAATTACACACAGCAAATGTTTTCGTAGAAGGTTTTATACTTGTATCACTGCGTATGTGTTGCTAAAAAATAATTCGGGAAAATGCGATTATTTATTGCTATTCCTGAAACAAATGGTTAGTCTTGTTTTTCGTAGAACCCATTTCGTCAACAGTCAATCAAATTTTGAACTGAAAGCGTGCTCGCTTCTTGTATTAATCGCCGGTTTATGGGCGATTAATCAGTTCTCTCATTTACTTTATAGCAAATATTTTAATTGCATCGGAGAATCGTGGGAAAGCTTCATATACATCAAAACAGAAAAAATAAACACATCACAAACTACTAAAAAAATGTGACGAAATAAATAAAGGAAAGCCATTCATTATTAAAAATCACTATCATCATTATTTTCTCCACAACTATGATGCTCCGTCAATTTCATCTGATTTTTTCTCCGCATCGTCTGTTCTAGCAAATTTAGAATATGCGCATAATTCTACAGAAATCAGTAAAAATGTTATTATAATTAAAAGTTGACTGGTTCATCAGTTGCCTCTGGTTACTTACGATTGAATCAAAACATCTATAATGAAATCAGGCAGTTGATTTCTTTCATACCAATCAAAATCATATCGTCCATCGATTTGGACCTTTTTATGCGCATTTCTTCAGATTATTGAAATGTTGCAGCGTGTTGTAATTCTTTTCAACTCTGCTTTACATGGTGGAAAATTCGAAGCATCAATATTTTGAGTATCAAGTTTGAAGATTTTGTCGATCTTTGCATTCATACGTGTTGTTAAAGAGGAAAAATCGAGCTTCATCTACCCTTTTGACTTAACTTTGAATGAAAAATATATTATTCTATTATGTCAGAGCTTGTTGGAATTTTTCGACAATCTCAATAGTTTATACGGCCGCTTTCTTCATTTCGTGAAGATACCAGTATTATAATCACAGCTAGTATAAGCTTGAAAAGCAGGATGAGCAGCTCAACGCGATTCCCCTAATTATTCATATAGTTGACTGTTACCAACGCCGATATCCATCCAAATCTTTAGATTGCTTTTTAAACTCATCATATTTCCGAATAGAATAACAAATATATCAGTGTCTAAACATCTAACTGATACATTTGAAATCAAACTGATACATTTGCTTCATAATCGATACCTATGACAAACAAGATGACTGATCTTTGGATAAACTTCTTCGTGAGCTCGAGACAAGAAATGTAATTCCTTAAACGAACTAGGCAAGAATAATTCCTTCAATGGATACCAGGACACGCTGGCATAGAAGGCAACGAAAAAGCAGGTCAATTGGCAAAAGAGTTCAGGAAAAAAGAGCGAACCAAATGGATCAGAGTATGGGAACGTCTTCCAGGGTTAAGGCAATCAAAGATGTTTCTAGGGCCCCCTCACCCAGAAAAATCAAAAAAACCTTATAACCCTGAATAACAACAATCTCCGCATCCTCACTGGCTTTCTTACGGGGCACTGCCAGTTGAGAAGGCACCTGGAGAGAATAAAAATTGAAAACGAGAACAGCTGCCGGTTCTGTCAAAGGGAGGAAACCCCGGAACACCGTGTGCGATGCGGTCGCGAACAGGCTAATGGCTTCGGGTACTGTATCGTCGAACAGGAGGAACTTCCATCCATAGAACCATCCAGACTACTTGCTTTTATCAAAGCACTGAAGCTGGATGAGGTACTCTGATTGAGAATCACATCAACGGAAGTACCAAAGAAGGGTCACACAATACAGGTCGCAGTGTATTCACTCAATGTCATTCATTCACAAACTTCAAATTTGTAACAATCATCGAAACTAACATAAATAATTTGGTTTTCGACAAAACGTGCCATTTCACTTTTTTCGCAATGACGTATTGGAAAGTTAACTAGAGCTTCTTTGAAATTGATGTTCCGGAGTTCGTTTACAAAATCTGTTGGTCAAATCTGTTCTTTTCCATTGATGGGGCGCTTAATGAGAGAACTGATTAATCATCAGTGAACTCGCAAGTACCACAAGTCGCCTGCGCGCTCTCAATTCAAAGTTGGATTAACTGCTGGCCAAATGGGTTCTACGAAAATTAATACCTTCTGTTTGTTTCAGGGATACTCTACAGTGGTAATCTACGGCCAAAGCTTAATCCAAACTAAACATATTAGTCTTCGGAAAACACTCACACTTTTTGAACACGAGCTCTCGGACTATTACCAAGGGATCATTGGAATTACATGTATCTTCGAAAGAACTTGTAAAATTATAGTACTCATTTCAATGTTGTTATGAAAAATTAATTTCCCAGGGCACTGATTTTAAAATAAATTTTCCGGGGTTTCGACGTCTTCGTCCATTTCAAATCAAATAAAAGGTTAGCAATAATAGTGCCAACCTAGTGTCAAATTTCAACTCATACCGTTCAGTCCATATATCTCTATAATTAGTTTAGATAAACCTAAATCAATTCTGGACTAACGGCACACATACATAAGTTATTAGCCTACATATCTTTAACTTAACAGAAATATTATTTAAAAATGTCTGAAACATAAATAAATGTCATACCTGATTACTAGCATATCTGCTGGTAGTCGCCCTAACAAATTGGAAATAAGGAAATACGGAACCATAACTAGTTGGTCTCTGGAAAATAAGCGGGGTATGTTCCTTGCCTCTTGAATTATTACGGGATGTTCGCGTTCTGTCACTTAGCCCATCACTAGACGAACTGCTTCTACTATCTCTTTTTGGCATTTGACAAAGATCGTTGGTTTATTCGGAACAGCAATTTTGAATAGTATTTCGACGAATATAAGAAACAGTCTACCCTTTGTGATTAAAATTTCTACGCATTAGAAAATTCTCATCATAAATGAATTCGACCGTGAGGTAAATCACAGATATCAAAACATTTACAACTGATAAGAAGTGGTCAATAAAAACACAATTCCAGTCAATTACAAGTTCTTAGATAAATATGCAATAACTAGAAACATATTCACAGTAATAAACATAATAAAAGTTTTGTTTCAACGTTGTGTCGAAGATAAGTATGATAAGCGTGCAAGGTGGAAATATGTAGTTGTTATTACTATAGCCTTAGCCTTGAATTAAATAATACTGACACCTCTTCACAGTTATTTTAAAGGAAATAAGCAAATATCAATACAACATTGAGCATAGGTTGTTAAATCTTCTAGCTGAAAGAACAAAATATTCCAGAATATTTGAGAACCTTTTAGAGGCAGGTATTAAAAATATTAACAAAATAAATTTGTTTAAATTGCTGTCTAAAAGGGAGTTTGTGGTATTTTAATGAAATCTCGCAGAAAATAATTGATTGACAGCCCCAATTCTAAACATTGGATACCATTTAAAATAGTATTTATGGCTCACCTTAAATAAGCTAATTTATTCAGCAAAAACTTTTTTGCTAGTTAATCACTAAAGGGTTGAGTAATTGAAAACAAGGACGAAAAATATTTGCGAAATAATGCTAGATTTCACAATTAAAAACACATAAATAGTTCAAAATCATTCGCGCGTTTATATTCTGATCTTCGAAACTTCGATTTAAACTGAAAAAATATTAATAATACATACTTAACGATCTCTATTTATGTTTATGAATTTGTATAGTACGATATTTACGTAAATATTAAAGAATCACAATTGAACTACGGTATGTCACTCTTGTTCTTGATAGTGACTCCACTGTCCAATGCGAATTCTACGGATTTTTGGATTTTGGTACAGATATTATATATACGGTTAGATACGGTTAACTAGAAGTATTTACACCTCTCTGTAGACTACTTTAAAAACATTTTGATTACGATAAATATAATGATATGTAATAATAACAATTTATGTCTTATCTCTTTAGAATATCGAAACGAACATTTTTATCGTATTTTGCCCTCAGTATCAGTTATATCAGTATATGTATAGTGCTTATTTAATAATTTTCCATATTTCAAGAGTTTTTAAAATCTATATCCAAAAAGTGATTTTTGCCATTTAAAATGAACTTCCATTTGAACACAATTCATGGTGAAACACAAATATTTAATATTTTAAATATTAATGAAGATAACTTGTTCAATATCGTTTAAATGATCGCATTTCACTTAGTTTAAAAATTTGCGATGCCTACATTAATGCCACAATGTAGTCATCGCAAATTTTTAAACTAAGTGAAATGCGATCATTTAAACGAACCGCCAAAGGCGCCCCTTTGCAAAATTCTTGAAAATACGCTAATCAATTTAGCGACTGTAATTATCCTTTGATATTATTTTGATGCTAACGCACTTTACTTTATTTGCAATGTCTAATAAACTGATAATTTCTTGACTAGTTTACCAAATTTGAATACAGTCGATTTTTTCTGAAGATTTTCCTAATGCAGATTATTGCGATTTCAACAAAACTATGCCAGCTCGTACTCGGATTCTTGTCAGTATTGTACATGAAGTTATCTCAGAATGCCAATAATTCGAGGCAAGTACCGGGTGGCCAACTAAGAATGGCACTCGGCTATTTATCATCGACAAAAAAATTATTACTTAACAAATATTTTAATTAAAACAAATCTGCAGCAATAAAATAATATTATCAATAATAACCAATATTAGTTTTCGTTCTGCAAACAAAAAGTATCAGGAGATTGTTATGTGTAAGAATTAAACCGCAGACATTTTCGATACCTGTTAATCAGTCAAAATTCCAAAAAAATCTTAATTTTACAGTTGGTTATACCTGTTACACCCTCTAGCGAACATTTTGGAAACTCAGAAATAATTTGCAGCGTTTTCCCTTAAGAGTTTTTACCCAAAGCTCTATGATATAGTTCGCCCAGCCGTTGCTGACCCTCGAAACGCATGCAATTGCAGGGTCAACAACGACTGGGCGAACTTTAACTAGTTTTTGAGTTAAAGGCGGCCATTCTTCGTTGGCCACCCGGTATGAGATATTTTGGTGGCCTTATTTGTAAACAAAATATGAATTTTCCACCCGCAGAAGTTTCGTGCTTATTTTCAATGCAACGATAATGTAACTGTTGCCGCTATCCTATTTGGTTTCTTGAAAAAAGATCCAATTTTGGGTGGATAGAAAGGCAATATTCACTCATATTGACTGAATATTAATATAATTACTTATATTTTAGGTTAGGTTAGAGGTATCGAGATGCGGTTTTCACTGACGTATTAAGCTCTTATTTGGCTGTCTTTTGTTTTTTAAGAAGTGGTATCCTTGCATTTAAATTTCTTGAGAATATCTGATTTATTTGAGGTTATGTCAGAAAACGCCCTCTAGCGGTTAGGTAAGCAATCACAATCACCCCACTCAAGGCATGGTTG
>MU181980.1:150864-189975 GCA_016904865.1 Pissodes strobi
ATTTGACTTATTTTTTCGAGAAATCGCTATTTCGGGGCCTTTATTTATAAATATTGACGAAATGGCGAAGGCACCATATTATATTACATGCTAGATCTACTTTTGCAGAAAATTATTGTTAATGGAAAATTCATATTCATATAATGCAAAACAGTTCCTTACGTTAATAAAAATGCAATTAATCCAATGTATCAAGTGTATTAGATCCCACTTTTGAAACTTTTTTGTTGATTTTCCAGTGTTTATGGAAACGAGTAGATGTTTCCTTCTGTAGAATTATAATTTTCGGACAATGTTGTTCGACAAAGCTATTTTGGATGGTTCATTTTCAATTTAACTCGACGCTGAATATTTAAAATAGATCTTCTTTACTAAAATTCTTGAAAGCAGTAAACACTCATTCTTTAAATTTATTGACTACGAACAGTAAATAGTCAATAGAAATAGCGAACACAAGATTATCACCAGAGCAGCACTTAACTGAAACTAAGCTTTAGATCAGCGATCCCAAATCCGTGGTTCACGACCCCCCAAGTTCGCGAAATAAAAAAAAATAATGAAGATTTTTGCAGCCCCACCAGAAGTAAATAACTGGATCAATAACCCGAAACCACATACACTTTCTTCCCCTCAAAACGAACTCCTTTACATTTGGTTGAGTGTAAAATAGCATACCACTATTACATGTACTGTCAGTACTGTGCATGAAAGTACTACATTTCAAACGAAAAGGTTTGTAGCACAAGGAGTTAGACAAGTGCGGAAATCCTTCGAGGTTGAAAACGTACTTGCAAACGAGTGGTGTAATAGCACATTGCGTAACAAGTGTTAAAAGTGCAGTTTTGAAGCGAGGAGGTTACTTAGCACGAGGCGTTAGCTGAGTGCGGAAATCCTCCGAGATTAAAAACGTACTTTTACACGAGTAATGTACACTATTTTCCCTATGAGATCGACGACACAAATTTTAATACACTCTTTAAAATCTTAAGAAAACGATTAATATCACACGCCTGTTGAAATCCACTTTACAATACGTAAGTTGAAAAGTACTCGTTGCGTCATCCACATCTGTCAGGCCAAATGTCAAATCAAATCAGGTATCTATTCAAATAGAGTCCTATTGAAATTACTTTTCAACACGGTGCTTTTTAGCCACGTTACTGTACTTTTTTTCTCATTCTCAGAACTGGGCGTGGGAAATAGTATATTGTGTAACTAGGAGGAAAAGCAAAACATTCCTGGACGACTGTGGTCGCAGGAGTCCAGGAATGTGCTTTTCCTACGAGTTGCACATACTATTTTTTATCCGATCGAAATTAATTAGAATACGTACTTATAAAAATAGAGCCAAATCTTACTTTAAATAAAAACGGTGTTTTAAATTTAAACTCAACATACTATCAAGTTTTGAATCACGCGAGCTTGAAATTTATTACGTAACTACGGAAATAGCATCTAAATGTTGCTTTTGATAGACGTCAGATCTGACAAACAAGGCGTTTGAATAGAACAGAAATGTTACATTCCCGGCCTAGGACGGGAATGTTATATTCCCGGACAGTTATTTTCTATTCTTGTACAGTTATTGCATGTTGCCAACCAACGAATACAATATACTGGAATCATGACTTATGCGGTGAGAAAACACATCGGGAAGGTGTCGTTTTTCGTCCGATCGGATAAAAACTATCTTTCTACAACTTGTGAAAATGACTCAAGATTCTTAAGAAAACGATTAATAATACACGCGTGTTGAAATCTACTTTGGAATACTAGTTTTGAAAAGTACATATGGTTTCATCCTTATCTGTCAAGTAAAAGTGTCAAATCAAATCTGCTGTAAAACTGACAGCATTTGCCATCTGTTTAAATATTCGTGTTGAAAAAACTAGGATAATGCTCAATGAGAGGCGCAGCAGAGCTTCATGAAAAATGTATTTATCTTACGACGACTTATAAAAATGAGCCTCCCTAAACTTGATTAGAAACTGTATTAAATCATACGCGTGTTGAAAGATATTTTCAACACTACTCTTTTTCAGCAGATGACAGATGGTAGATGGTGTCAATTTGACAGCATATTTGATTTGACACCTTGACTTGACAGATGAAGCTAACAAAATAAGTAATTTTCCTACAACCACTTATGAAAATGAGAAAAAAGCACAGTCAACGTGGCTAGGAATTGCCTTATATCACAAGCGTGATGAAAAATTTTTCAACACAAGTATTTGAACAGATGGCGGATGCTGTCCATTTGACATGATATTTTAACTTGATAGATGTAGATGGAGAGACGAGTATTTTTTACACATGTGTTGAAAGTGGATTTCAACACACGTGTGATATTAATAGTGTTCTTTGAGCATAAAATGAACACCCCCCTTTTTATGCTTAACCAATCATTTAAAAAAAAATCAAGATAACCACTTTTTTTTGTAAAATTCGAACAGGTTTTAAAAATAACGGTTTTACATTTAATAAAGGCGCTGTGACCAACAAAATTATTTTTTTAAATGGAATAACAATTATATTTGTTCACATTTAAAAAAAAGACTTTTTCCCGTTTCAAATATATATAGTTTGTAGGCGTTTATTTTAACAGTTCTTCAGAAAATGGCATGGTAAAAGCATTATAATGGTTTAATAACAACATTATTATTAATTTAAGATGCCATCAAATGACATCTTTGTCAATTTTACTTGATTTAAGGAATAAGTGACTTTTGAATGATCAATCCCTCAAAAAAAGCAAACACAATATATTATATTAAATTAAAAAAAACAACTTCTGGTTTCTATTATTAATAAATATTGAAGACTGAAGATAAAAAATGGATACAACGTTAATGGAAAAGGATCTAACTTAGAGAAAAAAAATTAACAAATGGATTTCATTCATTATGAAATATGATACAGAAATAATAGAACGTTTTTATTTAAGTAAGAAAATTTAATAATTTAAATTTCCTCTGAACTTTCAGTTTTTCAATGCTCTCGTATGCGTCTAGTAATCTACTGTCTTAAAAAGTGGATTTCAACACGAAGGTGAACACCCTCCCCTATAACAAAACAATACAGACATTTGGTATATTTTTTTCTGTAGAATTTGAACATGCTTAAACAACGATTTTACATTTAATAAAGGGTCTGTGACCAAGAAAGTTAGTTTATTAAATGGAATACTTGATATTTATTAACATTTTTAAAAAGCCGACATTTTTCCGTTTCGAATATATATAGTTTGTTGGCCTTTATTTTAACAGTTTTTCAGAAAATAGCATGGTAAAAGCATTATAATGGCTTTAAAACAACATAACCTACTATTAGTTTTATATGCCATCAAATGACATCTTTGTCAATTTGACTTGATTTAAGGAATAAGTGACTAACCTAAAATATACAATATATGTTATAAAAGAACAACTTCCGGTTTCTATTAATAAATATTGAAAAAACTGAAGATAAAAAATGGATACAACATTACTGGAAAAAAAGGTTTACAGGCTTAGAGAAAATATATATGAATTTTCGGTTGCCCAATAACTAGTGTTATAACTATTATGCATGTCTAGGGTTGCCATAAATGTGCAGGTCAGCGTCGGAACGCCACAAAGTAAATATTAATTTACAAGAGAAAAAAAGTGCCGGAAAAACGCCCATTTTCGGTTTTGAAAATTTATATTTTTAGCGCATTTTTAAAACAAAAACAAGAAAAAACAGTACGATTAAAAATAAAAATACAACACCAAGTTAATTTTATTATAATATTTTTTTATAAAAGATTTAGGAGATAGTCTTGGGAGTATTTAATATTAAGTTATTTTATTTTTATCTTTACCATATTTATAATTCTGAGCACAAGATATTTTAAAATTAAATTGACATTGTAAAATAGCTTCAACAAAGTCCGATAATTATCGATTTCTTTCGTCAGTCCATTGACAATTCATCAGCGAAAAAAATCTTCTACAATTCGCATTATGTGCCAGAATGGCAAATGGCCTAGTTTCACTAACTCAGACTTTTGATCCGAATGCTCAGTATTAAAAAAAATGTTGTAGAAAACACACTTGTTTTTCCACTCCTCTGTTAAAATATTGATTTCCTAAAAATTCTCTAAGTATATGTAGTGCTGAAAACACTGGTCTTCCAAAATATCAACTTGGACTCAATGCAGATAAATAATGGTTTCCTCAAGTTCTATCCAATCTGGTATTTTACACAGCAGCATCCAGTTAAAAACACTACATTTTTTGAATGATGCAGATCATTTCTAAAGATAATAAATTGCCGCCTCCTAAAAAATTAAACCCAACTTCAAATTTTTTAATTAAGATTTCGGTCTCTGCTGGTATCGCTTTTTTATTTTGCTTAGTTGAATTTTTGTTTGTATCCCAGTAAAACTGTATACTGTTCTTTCCCTACCCCAAAGATTCTTCTGTTTGAAGCAAAATATTTTTGACCTCAATAACACTAATTTTTGATCCTTTTGGATATTTTTTTGATATTTTTTTGGAATAAAAATAACTGGAGAGTAATAACATGAAGTAGATTTTACTCAATGGGTTGCTGAAGAATTCTGCTATAATTTTTGGTGCCTTAGCTTCGTTCTCAACAAAAAAATTCTAATGTTCTACATCTTTCATTAATTTATTATTGTCTATATGAGAAAAAAATAAGGAAATGCAGGAACATATCGACGCTATTATTACGAAGAGGCCTAACTCGATATTTGGCGAAACTGAGTTATTCCCATGTTTAGGGATGGACAAACCTTATTTAGTAATGACAAACTGGCATATCTCAATATTACACTGTTTAAATTTTATTCAATTATAACAATCAAGCTTATCTTAGATTTTCCATAAGAATATTTTTAGATAAAGGCCAAAATTGACATTGGCCCCTATGCCATAGCGAATCTCAGTATCTGCCTTACGTAATAATATATTTGCAAAATCTGAAAGGTAATTTTCACATAAGCTTAATAAACCATTATTTATTATAATTTTATTTGACAAGGAGTGAATAATAACCAAATTAAAAACAATATGTGGAACTTGGAATATTTTTTACAATTGCTGTAGCCTTGGTTCGTGCAGTGGACTGCATGGTAGCCATTTTGAAACCTTGATAAAGTAGTGAATTTAGCTTTATTGTTCAGGGTTATTCAACGAGGACTAGACAAGGCGATTTTTTTACTTTCCCTGTACTTATGATTTTTCTTCAGTTTTAAATTCGGAAAATGTTCGTCTATCGTACGATTAAGATGGATACCCATTTGACCTGTTCAACCTTTAACCTGCTTTAAAGCGGCCGTCAGTCAGACCAAATAATCAACTTTCACATTTCAATACTATATTTTTCACGAATTAGTTAAGTACAAATAACGAAATATTCTTTAGAAGAACGACTAAGTGTAATAAAATTATATTACAAAAGTGGAGAGAATGTTCGACAAACACAAAGAACATTTTTTGAGAGTTTCCAGAGACACATTGAAAGATAAGCCAAGAAAGATGAAAAGACAGAATAGAATGAATCGAGCCATTGTTCAATATTTTACTATAAATCTGAAGAGTTCTATTCCGCAAGCGATACGAGAAGTAAGGCAGAGCTGTTTAAGATCATTTAAAAAATTATTTAAATCAAAGATCAAAGATACTTTTCATTTGGACAAACGATTTAAATTAAAGATCGTTTTGTATATAAAGAAAGATTTAAATATTTTTAAAAATCTAAATCTTTTGAAAAGATTAAAATACTTAATTTAATAATTATGTACCATTAAAAACCCCTTAGAGCGTAATCAAAATGTTATTTATATAAATTAAATGAAAAAAAAGTAAAAGTGTGACGTCACCCAATCTAAATTTTAAAAAACAATACAATCTTAAATAGGTACGTCAAAATAACATACAAAAACCAAATTAGAATGTTATTTTAACCTTGTTTTTTTTTTAATGGAATTTTTGAAAACTTGTCGAATGTTTAAAAGCCGTTAGCATTCACAAAATTGGTAACTTTGCACTTCTTATTATGTTAGCCGATTATATTAATTAAAATGAAAACACTGACAACATCAAACATACAAAATAGTTCATTATGTGCATGCTAGCAGCTTTTAAATATTTGACAATTTCACAGGCAGCAAAGATACCGAACCAATTTAGAATTGATTTCTGCAACATAAGAGGCCTAAATACAAACATAAATTCGGTACACCAACATCTACAAGCAAATAGACCACACATACTAGCCCTTACAGAAACACAAGTATGTTCTACAACTTTGGTTACGACTTACATACCCGATTTAGACATAAGTTCGGAATATGCCTTTTTGACCGAAGCGACCTTTCATGTCACCGAGAGGAAACACTCGAACCGAACAACCTTGACGTCATGTGGCTCAAGTTCACCGCCAAGGGATTAACCAGGTTTATATGTTGTCTCTATCGCCCTCCGAGCGATAGAGCCTACCAAAGCTTTTTTTCAACACTGGCTACCACTTTTGACTCAATACAGGTCGATCACCCCAGTTCAGAAATAATTGTTCTGGGAGATTTCAATGCCCACAACACCAACTGGCTCAAACATCACAACAAGACCGACAACGAAGGTAGAGAGGCTGAAGCATGCGCCATCAGCTGCGGGCTTACTCAAATTGTAGACGAACCAACTCGAATCTCAGAGAGGGGCAAATTCGCCGCCCTCCTGGACCTTTTTCTAATCACCAATCCTGACCAGTACACAGTTACAGTTGGTCCGCCATTAGGTACTTCCGACCACAAATTTATTACAACGGTTTGTGAATTGCCACTCATACAGAAAGATCCACCACTGCCTCGGAAAATCTGGCATTACAATTCTGCAAAGTGGGACGATCTAAGGGAGTCTACCCAGATTTTCCTTGGCTCGACGTCTGCTTTGGCGCTGACGACCCGTCAGTCTGCTGCGAAAAGATCACGCAAGTAATCTCCTCAGGAATGGAAGCGTACATCCCAAATTCCATCAAATTACCATCAAAAGGAAAGCCCTGGTTTGACAGAAGATGCGAAAGAGCTATGGGTAGGAAACAGCAAGCCTACAAGTACTGGCAGCAAAATCAGACCGCTGAAAATCGCAATTATTTTGTCGAAGCGAGAAACGAATGCAAGCGTGTTATCGACGAAACTAAGGACAAACACAATCAAAGGATCAGGAATAAACTTTTGCAATGCCCCAGTGGCTCCAGGAACTTCTGGTCGGTAGCAAAGGCAGTAAGTAACAACTTTACAGAAACGTCTCTCCCACCTTTGACAGACGAACATGGCATCACGGCGACTACAGCCAAGGAAAAAGCAAACATGCTCGCCAAAATGTTTTCTTCGCACTCTACCTTGGACGTCCCCCAAGGCAAGACTCTCCCCACCATATCGAACATCAACACTACCATGGCAGAAGTCAAATTTCATCACCGTGATATTCGTAAAATCCTTAAAAATCTAGATACGCATAAGGCATCAGGACCGGACGGAATACCTGCCATCGTGTTAAAGAACTGCGCCAACGAACTAACATCCGTTTTTTCCAGGCTTTTTTCTCTGTCTTACGGAAAAAAGATTTACCCATCTTCTTGGAAAGTCGCTCGAGTGCAACCTGTTACAAAAAAAGGCAAGAAAACCACGCCCTCAAACTATCGCCCAATTGCCTTGCTTCCAATAATCTCCAAAGTCATGGAACGTGTAGTCAACCAGCAACTACTCAAGTACCTCGAGAGCAACAGAATAATCAATACGGCTTTCGCAAAGAGAGATCGACAGGAGATATATTGGCCTATGTCACTCATATATGGAGTAGGACAATTGAAAACTACGGAGAGTCTCGAGCGATTGCGTTGGATATTTCAAAGGCATTCGACAGAGTTTGGCATGACAGACTGCTCAACAAACTGCCGTCCTTGGGACTGCCCGCCTCTCTCTGCAGCTGGCTTGCCAGTTTCCTTAAGAGCCGATCTCTGCACGATGGACACATCGTGTCGATGGACACATCTCGGACACATTCACCATCAACGCGGGCGTGCCTCAGGGCGCAATACTTTCACCAACTCTGTTCCTCATCTATATTAATGACCTGCTGACCGAAACAAATAATCCTGTTTACAGTTTTGCAGATGACAGTACCCTTGTCTCCCACTTTAGATCAGAAAAACCCGTACCAGCGACTGAGACTCATCACCGCAGACAGGAGCAGATTACAGCAATTAATCAAGACCTGGAGAAAGTTCAAACTTGGGGCGACCGAAATTTGGTCCAGTTCAATGCAGCAAAGACCCAAGCAGCCACGTTTACCAAGAGGGCCAATACAGCGGGCCCTGACATCATTATGGCAGGGTCGACCATTCCTTCATCCTCGTCAATCGGACTGCTGGGTATCTCGGTCAACGGCAATATGTCCTGGCATGATCACGTCGCTAACATCGCAAAATCAGCCTCCCTGAAGCTTGGTGCGCTATTTCGCAACAAAAAACTCTATACACCGCAGCAGTTGCTCTTGCTCTACAAAGCGCAAATAAGACCGTGCTTAGAATATTGCTCACATATCTGGGGTGCCGCACCAAAGCACACCCTAAAGCTGCTGGATTCCATTCAGAAGAGAGCTGTGCGTCTCGTCGGCAACCCGGAGTTGACCCGGAATCTAGATAGTCTGGAACACCGCAGACATGTAGCCGAGATATCTCTGTTTTACAGGTACTTTCACGGCAGACGTTCCCAGGATTTGGTCCGCCTCATCCCGCCCCTGGCAGCTCCTGTCAGACAGTCACGGCAGACGGCAAGAGCGCACCAGTTCGTCGTACAACTGGAAACACCTAGAACATCCCTTTACAAGAACTCCTTTGTCTGGCGCACTGCATCACTGTGGAACTCACTCCCAGGACATCTGTTTCCCACTAATTACAACTTACAAATATTCAAGAGCCGTGTCAATCAACATCTTCGCACACACACCGCTCGTCGAGCGCCATAGGGTCTCCCTTTAGTGTGTGTGCCACTGCCATAAAAAAAAATGTGTCAAAAATTCCATTAAAAAACAAGCTTTATTTTTTTTTGACAATTATTTTTTGATAAAATCAACTTGAAATTTGACAAAATCCTATTATTTCAATTATATTTTTTTCATATTTTTGATTTGAATTTTTCCTAGAAATATTTTTCTGGCGGAAAAATTTATTTTACTTTTTAGCTAGGATTTTTATGGTATTTTGTTTGCTTTTTACAGAGTGATTACTTCGTAAGGGGTTTGTTTATGACGCAGAAACTTTAATCGAAATTATCGGGAATATACATTTTTAAGAAATCAATAATACAAAAGTTTCCCATATAGCCAATATATATTTAAAAAAGAAAATTAAGTAACACGCATTAAAAAAATTTAATTACAAAATACAAGATACACATAGAACTAAAACACTTAGGATGTATTTATTGCTGTATTTTACTATAGTTAAACTCTTTTTAATGATTTAAATATTTTAATGATTTAAATCTAAATCTGTTTAAGGATTTAAATTTTTTCGAAGATTTAAACCTTTTTACTGATTTAAATCCTTTTAGAAAGATTTAAATACTATTTTTAAATCAAAAATCAAAGATACTTTTCAGAAAGATTCAAATCATAGATTAAAAATCACTTTCAGAAAAAGTATTTAAACTCAAAGTATTTAAATCAAAAAATTTATTTAAATCACAAAAATGATTTAAATCTCACTGATGGTGACAGCTCTGAAGTAAGGTATGGTCCAGGACTCCGGAGAGTAAGCTATGGAACAGTTCACAGAACTAAATGTGGTCTAAAACAATATTGCATCCTTCCCGTTCAATACTTAACACAACATCAAAAAGAACTTCGATTTTGATTTGTTGCTTCAATGCTGATGAGAGAGCAAGACGAAGATTATAATTTATATAATTTATATAATAAAATTCTGGACTGACGAAGCGTCATTTACAACATCGGGGGTATACAAAAATACAAGATACTGGGCACCAGTTAACCCTCATAGATATGAAATGATAAAGTTTCAAGGTAGGAGCTCACTTAATGTTTGGTGTGGAAATGTTAGAAAATCGAATCATTGGACCACTATTTTATCGTGGCTCTTTAACAGGCCAAAGATACCTCCAGTTTCTGCAAAATGATATCGAGGAACTTTACTTCATTTCAGTGTTCTTTGAACGGTGTCAAAACTAACTTGCCTTCCCTTTCCACATCAAATATGCCCTACAGCGGCCGGAATTGAACTTTTATGACTTCTTTTAAAATAATTAAGAATACTGCGATCAGCGATCACAAGCTCTAATTCTTGACACGCACCGTACGTTTTTGACGTTCTAAAGATTTAATTTGAACAAACAAATGGTGTTTTAAGATAAAATTCTGTTACATGCATTTCGATATTTACTTTGTGTTTCTTCCGCATTTTAAGCACATTTATAAAATAGAGCGATAACTTCTACCTGGTTCATCCAACGAAAACTGCATGTTTAAAAGGCACGCTTTTAAAACAGATTGATCATTTAAAAATTTTATTTTTTTTTCTCGAAAATGAAGCAAGATGCAAAACAAATCAATATCTTAATTTAATATTTTAATCTAGTTAGGGCCAAATTAGCCTCTAATTACTAAAAACCACGCTACCAAATTTCAAAAAAAAGTCAGCCAATGGATATTTCAGATAGAAGTTTTACACCCTATATCTTGTAAACGCTGCACTTCCGGACCTGCGTCTATATTATTTTTTTTCATAAAATGATCTGAGGAATCACCCCCTTAAATAATCGCACACCCTGTACAGGTATTTAGTTTTTATTAAATTATATTACTATTGATTTAGATGTGAATAAATATGAATTCGTTAAGTCGAAAAGTGAGTTTCTCAGAATTGCATACCGAATTAAATGAGCCATCGTTTATATTATCTTTAAGAGATTTGGAATGATTTTTCGTAAAAAAAAAAGTCACATCTCGGCTAGAATTAAATATTTGGTTGCATGTATAAATAAGGCAATAACTCCCCAATGACAAAAATGTAGAATAATTCTACATTTTTGAATTGTAGAAAAATTTGTGAAAATAATTTGTATGCCATATTAGTATCATAAATTACTGATTTGTTTTCATTGTAATAAAAAATAAACGCTTTGTTGTTGGGCATATTTAGCGTTTTATTTATTAGCCCTAAATTTAAAAGATGACAATAAAAACGTTTTAGGAACAAGGTAATAATTTATTTGCTTTAGAAAAATGACCGACACGGCGCCGGCGCCAGCGCGGCCGACGCGCGGCGGTTTCCAAGAATATAGAACCGGAGATTATTATTCTTGGACAGTCTGAGCGTTGTTTAAAACGTGACTTACGTGACTCGATGAAGCCGATAGCTTAAATGAATTGTTCGAGAGCTTCACGCAAGGCAGCAGCACTATTCAGTAAAGGAAAGTGGCCACTAATCGATAGCCGAGCGCTTACACTTTAAAACAAAGGTTTGCGTATCTTGCATCATTCCCGATCAACGATCGAACTTAATGATCTTCATTTTTTTCATTAATAAAAATCACCTTAATTGCAAAATATTTCAGATGTTGATTATATGTAATTTAAACAGCATTGTGTTAATGCCATCAAAACACACAAAATTTTGAAATAGTATATCTACTGATAGCATTGCTAAAAATAATTCACAAAACATTCATTACGCGGCAATATTTTGTTATCAAAGACTAGAAATGCAGATCACATTATCATTAGCTAAAAATTAGGAAAACTATCCAAAGCTCATTTAGATTTTTAAATGGACGGATGAAAGTTCGACATCAAGAAGGTATAACATTTAATTTATGGTGTAAACAAGGGTTCATGTTTATCTTATATGAATTCGACAGTTGTTTCGTAATTAATAATAAATAACTCTATTTTAAACGTTGAGATTCTAGAAATATAATTTAATAGACACTAGCATTGAATATACAAATACCATGCATGGTCCGTCGCTCGCTTCTTGCTCCGGGAGCAAAACGAACAGAAATTAACCAAAACTAACCCAAGGCATGTCTACCGAACTTGACCTAAGGCTATTAGTGTCGAAAGTATCTATTCAATTATTTTATTGCTTGGATAACGCAGGTAGGTGAGAGCATTTAAAATCAAAATTTTGTCGGTAGTGAAACTGAGAACTACAATAATTGCTTTATTTTCATCTATATGAAACATTAATAAACCGAAACAAAAAATATAAAATATTGTGGCGCCGTCCCTTACAACTCTCAATTAAAAAAAAAAACCTGTACGCCTATTACTAATATAAACAGTAATGATATATTACCTCACTATTTCTACTTCTACTTCTAAAAGGATTATCCTTCCATTTTGATGATAACTGTCTATAAGTGACACCAGGATTATCACTCTTAGTAGCCTTATGGGACATTTTTAATAACAATGCAATATCACAAAAATAAATCAATCTTTAAAAAAAATTGTTTAATAACTACAAGCGATAAAAAGAATCGACACTCATTAGTATAAGATCTCCCATGTATGCTTGTATCAAGTCTGTTGTAAGATCACACTTTTTTCATGCAAAAATCACATTTAACAAGCTTTATCTAATATGAACGGACAATGGCAATGAAATTGACACCGTATAACTAATCAGATAGAAAACTTTTATCGCCGTTTTATCTACGAAATATTTCAATTCAAGTCTCTAGCACATTACAGACACGCGTTCATCAATATAACGTATTTGACCAAATAATAACTTTGTACATTTACGTTAATGAAATGTTGAAAACGATAGACGCGTATACTAAATAATAGAAAAGGATCGAATTGCAAATTTGAGTTAATTGTCTAGCGAATGACTTCACGCTGATAAAGAAACCTTACAATTAAAACGGAAAGGTAATATTTCATAAATGTTTTTGTCAAGTAAAGACTCTGTTAGTATTAAATAAGAATTCTTTATATATTACTTTGAATAGCTTAATTACTCGCGTTTATTATCATACATCGAGTAATCATTTGCTCACAGATATCACTTTATATCCCCAATAAATAAATGTGTTCTAAGTACATTGTTTTTACGAACAAGACGTCTAATAGTAAGTAAACGGTGGTATTAGATAGCATTTAAAGAAATATTTGTTACTATTGGATGTTATAAAATCCACTTTTTTTAATATGTTTATTTATTTTATGATCCTTCCATGTCATACACTGGCATGGTATCAATTGCATCTTTCAATTAAATACACACATTAAGTTACTTTATTTTAAATCTTTTCCAGCAGATAATTTATGACATTGGTAAAAGGAACTCTAAAAACACTTCCATAGATATTCCAGTATGCGACGTAATTGTTTAATGTGCTTGCGAAGTTTCAAGTAAGTCTTACTATAAATTTATAAACCTGCATTGTTCTGCTCTATGAACAACGTGCAATGTTGACTATATGCTCGACTTGGTATATGGCTGTAATATCCAACTTTGATCAGTCCCTCTCTGCTCATATGATTGTTAATTAGTATGTTTTAATATGTACAAGAAATTACCAAGCCTAAAATATTTAAGTATAATGTACCTTGGATTATTATTATTATATATTGCTCGCTTTTAATAAAAAAAAATATTTGTGCGTGCAGTCCACGCGCGATATAGAAGCGAAACTTCTTCCTAGCAGCTATAGATACAGTTAATTATTAGTATGCCGTCTCCTTTTCCGGTCGTTTCCACGTCAGAGTAAGATTTATATTCTTACTCTGAGGTTCCCACTCATACATAGGATCCATTTACCCTCCTACCGGTCGTCTCCGAATCATGCGTGGGCGTATTCTCTCTCTTGTCGCCGCTGACGCACTCTCGAACTACTCCCCTCACGCTATCGGAATTATCGTAACGCTCGAAAATTGTCGCCCCCTCGGCAAAGAAGTTTCACTTCTAAAATCGAGGCATTTTAATAATATTTTACTTTTCGCGCAGCAGCAAAATACTTTTAACAACCTACCACTGCGTAAATTATTTTTTCCCGATCACTATACGTAAGTTAGAACTTAAAGTGATTGAGAGAAAAATAACAAAAATACATAATTTCCAAAGTATTTTACTCAACAAATGAATATTTACAGTGATTTCTATGATTTGACCATGTAGAGTATACTGCATTTACTTTACATACGTAGGTACTTTTAAAAAGAATTTTAAACTGCTATAGCGTGTCTGCAATCCGCATAGTATTTAATGTATTTATTTAGTCCATATATTGATTCATTAATGTACTGTTTGTATTGTACCCATCTCTTTATATCATTTATATTTTGTTTTTGTTTTTTTTATTTATTTTTTAAAACTTTAAATGGTCTGTAAAAGCACAATTTCTATACTTATTACTAATAACGTCCTGCTTGCTCTTGCTCTATTTGCATTTTCATATGATGAACACTTCCAGACAAATCAGCGCACGATGTTGCTATGGACGCCTAGTTCAATTTTAAACAGATAAAATGATACAGAGCGGCGCTGCGGACCCAGATTGGGGCCCGTCCAACGTGGTGCAAAATGACAATGATAAATGCGCCTCTATTGCAATAACTCGGTACTCCCTGACCCTAATATACGAATTAAAGCAAACCTCTTTGTAGACAAACCCATGTTGTTATTTGAGAGTAAAATTTTAGGTAAACCTACATCATAACTTTTGCAATGTTCAAGCTAGAAGCTAGGATTGAAACCAACTGAGCTAGGTTGATTAGTTAGTTATATATTAGTTAATATTTATTAGATTAGGCGTTGTTGAACTACTCGTCATATATGAACGTTGATGAGCTGCATTTTGAGATCCTTTACAGGCGTAGCCGACTATATCAAAATCGGCCTCTCCTATTGGTCGATCCGCATGGCCCTTCGCTCGCTACGGGGGCTCAAGAAAAGGTAACTAGCCAGGTGCTAACCCAAGACATACCCAAAATCAAGAAAAAAGCTGTTTAGAAACATAATCTTTAAAAAATAAATAAAAAAAGCAACGGGGTTCGAACCCGTGTTTTCTAGGTGAGACCCAACGATCTAAACCTCTACACCACAAAAGCTCTTGCGAGGAATTGATTGCATCATGGAAACATATCGTAATACGAGATGAATCGACCAATAGGAGAGGCCGATTTTGATATAGTCGGCTACGCCTGTAAAGGATCTTTAAATGCTGATGAGCTGGTATAACATTTCCTACTGTTGCATAGATAATATATATGTGCACCTGCCTTATAATAATAACATATTTGCTATAAACAGTTTAGAAGCTAGTTTAAGTTCATCTGATTAGATCTTACTAATATTTGTGAGTGTTATATAAATAGCACACCTTGGCATATCTACTACAACGCTATATCAATATCATACTAAATGTTTAAACTTGTCACATTAATGTCAGTAGATAGCTCCATGAATCACCTAACATTCAACTAGCATGTACAAAGAAACGATATCATCAACTGTTTTAAGAAATGTGGCTGACCTGCCACTTCCCAATATTTGCATTGGCTCAAACATAGCTAAAGCCAAATATGTTTTATTGTCTTAAAGTTTTGTCGAGATATTGTGGCGAAGCATAAATCTCATGAGCTTTGTCAAATAGTTTAGCTTGGATTGCTGAAGACAAAAGCGATACTCAGTGTTTTTTAAATATTGGGACAAATTTACCAAGTGATTTTTAGTTCTGAATTTTTGTAGACTCAATTGGATTGATTATATCACTGAAAGGGACAGACACGAATCTCTAAACTGAAATCCAATTTTTAAATTGTCAGCTCAGAAAATGTCTGTCAGGACACCTCGAGAATACCACAGATAAAAAACAAGTATTAAGTGTGACAGTGGCTCGGCATACATATTTTAATAAAAAGGGCAGTACTTCACTTATTGCAGTAATGGAACCTGTTCCATTCCTGCTATACATAAATGACCTAGCTCTGGTCAATACTTCAAGAACATTCACACTTTTGGATGATGATGCCCCTAACATAACACATGATTTAATAAAAATTAAAACTGGTATGATTCTAACAGATTCATCTTTAACATCAAGAAAACGAAAGTCGTGGGGTTTAGATGTCACGGGCAGGGTTTGCGTTTGGACGGCGAACTTCTTCAGGAAGGGAATGCTTTGCCATTAAGATTTCAAGAAATAAATTCAGCCAAAGATCTACTTTGCCCTTCTCAAATCTCACCTCAGATATGCTCACCTTGTACTTATCTCTAATCTTTAAGAATCGTCAAAGCATTCCAGAAGTTCTGTTGTATGTAATCATAAGAAATGGAATGTACACATTCCACATTTTTACTGCCATTAATAAACCATTATTAATGTGGGGACTGGTGGGCCTCTGATCTGCCTGTGCCCGTACTCACAAAAGAATTACTTAGTAAAAAATCTTTTGTTTATGAGGGCAAAAAAATATGCAACCACCTGGAATTAGGAATGTCAACTCACTCGGATATTTAGGTGATCCCTGGAATGATTAAGTACTTGTTACCAGGGGTTACCATTGTACGTTTTTATTTTACTGTTCAAGTAGAATATTTTTAACAGGACAAGTCTTTAGTTTTAAGATTCCCATAAATTTGTAGCTTTTTATATATTCTTGCTGTGTTTAAGTCTTGATTTACATACTTTTAAATTGTTGATGGTTTCTTCGATAAAGTATCTAGAGTATTTAGAATTTGAATATTAGGCATCCATTATATTCTTATTTGGGCAGTTCATAATTAAATTTTGAAAGTCATTGGTGTCAGCTGGGCAAAGAGACCGGATTCGAATTGTAATATTAATATCTATTACTATCATGTTAATAATAGGTAGATTAAATTGAATTAAGAATTTTGATAAGTATGTGCTTAATCCAAGTCTCTTCTTAATTTAAATGAAAGATTTTTATAGAAATTATTATTTCTATTTAAGTAAATATTTGCCATATTATTTTAGTCTTATTGTATTATAGCCAGATACCAACACAGATATACCTTCTACATGAGGCATCTCATAATTCCATAACATAAAATCAGTTGTAAAAGTGCATTAGCCACATAGTTATTACTTCTTGCAAAAATACAGTAGACAGCTTTCGCCACAAGGCTAATCAATTCGATTCAATAACAATATTTAATAGGTCAACAAATCTGCTACAAAATATTTAAAACTTACTTCAACACCTGAAATAGGCTGGTTACTAACAGGTTCATTGTCAGCACCTCTTTTGTAAAAATGGCAGTGTTATCCACTCAGATTTGTCTCCGAAGTTCTCTCCTAGAGAAACTGATTTTGATATTCAGCCAGTTTCTTCAAGTTAATTGATACATTTATGAAAGATTGAAAACTGCATGGAACATTTATCATGTTATTTGTAGTTCTGAAGTTTTGCATACGCAATAAAAAAACTTCTTTTGAATTATATATATCAACTATCACATCAAATTGCCTTACGAATTCAAACGTGTTTTATATGTTTAGATATTAAAAAGTAATGGAAATTTCAAAATGATACTTCATACAACCTCAATCACTATAATTGTCTAATATTTTAATTTAATAAATTAAACTTAAGATTTGTTTCTTTGTCTATGTTTTTGTAATTGGTCAGTTTTAAAGCAATTTTCAAACAAAATTTCAAATAAAAAATTATTTACGTCAATGTTCAATAGTGGATTTATATTAAATAGATTATATATTTTTAATGTACTTACCTGTATTAGACGCCAATTTTAGTATTTAATTATGAGTATTTTTTTCAAAATACTATTGTCAACACCTGTTTGTTCTTTCAAGATTAAATATTTATAAAATATTAATTGGACTCATCATAACAAAATAAAAATAAACATTTCCTATTTATTTGTCTAGCCCGTCATCTGTCTGTCTGAAAAGTGACTTTTGAGCCTTATTTTTCAGAGCATGCTTTGCACAGAGCGTTTCACAAGACCTTGAACAGACCTTGCTGGTACCACATCAGAGGGCTTCAGAGTTGCGCGCGCTACACACCATTGACAAAAATTTCTAGTATTACACTTTACGCATTCCCCTCCGGTCGCTTCTCTCGCTACGGGAGCGAAACCTTCAGAACTCAAGGCATGCCCAGAAATGAAGAAAAAAATCTTTTTACACATGATATTAAGAATAAAAAAAGCAACTCTGGCCACTGGAATCTAACCTGGGCCACCGTATCGCAGACTAAGCATCCAACCACTGATCCACGGACCAGTTGACAACAATTCGCTAGATCCTAAATATATGGTGTTTGTCCAAGAATCGTATGTAAACAATGTAATGCGTGCGCAACTCTGAAGCACTTTTATGTGGTAAGGGAAACGTCTCCAACCATTGCATGACGTCATTGCTGCCAACATTCCGTGTTGCCCAAGTCAAGTCTGATAAGCTACGCAATATTTGTTTTATTTTTTATTTGTACAATTATCATTTAAACACTTTTAAAGTGGTTATTAGCTGATGAAAAGTGGTTTTACTCTCGCTATACGGCAGTGCTCTCTCTCTTTCTGTGCTATATTATAGCACAGAAACAGAGATCACTGTATATAGGAAAGGAAAGCGAGAGAAGAGGAGGGGAGAGGTAAATGTCTGGGTTCTGGTCAGGGGTTGATCTGTGATTAATTGACACAATAACGATGGTATGCCCCCAATCAAGACCAAACAAAAAATCTAAAAAAGGATAGTAAGTATGCAAAAATTAGTTTGCTCACTGCTTACTGGGTCACCAAAATGGTACCAATAAAATTACTGTAGTTAACTTTCCTGAACGGAAGCCTTCGTTATTTGACACCTGAAAATATCCCTTTTTTTATGCGATTAGTTCATAAATAGATGCTATCCCTCCTCTCTCTTTCCTTTCCTTTTCTAACACTTCTGTCAATTGTCAACGTCAACGTGTAGTATGGTAGTACCATTTGTCATGTATGCTTGTTGTGTGTTAAAAATATCGATGATTTAACGTTTTTGGGGGTTCTAATGCCAATTTGCGGCTAGGTCGCGCCGGTTTAAGTCATTCCCGATGACGAAATACTGCGTGCGACGCCTCCCTCTCTCTCTTTTACGACTCCAACGCCATATAGTGTATGTGGCGTTGACTCGAGTACTCGAGCGACTGTATTCGCGCTATGATGTCTTCGTGATGCAATCAATTTGCATCATAAGCCGTCGTGGTTTAGAGGTTTAGATGGATGGGCCCAATTCTGAGGCTATCGGCGGCGGCAGGTGGCTCGGGTTCAAACCCCGTTGCTTTTTTTATTGTTTTTTTTTACGGTTAAGTTTCTAAACGGTTTTTTTCTAGATTTTGGGTATGTCTTGGGTTAGTTCTGGTTAGCAAACAGTTTTTTCTTGATTTTAGGTATGTCTTGGGTTACGTTTGGATTAGCCACTGGTTAGTTTCCTTTTCTTGAGCCCCGTAGCGAGCGGAGGGCCATGCGAAAGGTGAAATATTACTTATTGTAATACGCGCCCTTACTTTGGATGCACTTTTTACGAAATATACAGCAGCTTGCATGTGTCCTCGAATGAATAACACAATCTTGTTGGGAACGATTTAGACCGGCGCGACTTAGCCACTAGTCTAATGCCACAGTTTATACCGTCACAAAGGTATAAACTGTGCCACTGTGTAATGCTGGGATCCTTTCAGGGACCCAGCGCAAACTCTAACATCAGTAACTCCTCCGAGGTTTGAGGGACGGTCTGTGACCTCAGTTGTGGGAAGCTGGGAGTTGGGTCTAACGCTGCGAAACTTCTAGGAATCCGGTGTAGGGGTATCGGATGCTACCTCCGTAATTCCTCAGCCTGACGGGCGGTCGGAGACCTCGGTTTTGGTGAAGTTGTGGCTAATGCTGAGAACCTTCCAGGGGCCCAGCACAAGGTTAATGAAAAGAATGAATAAAACGAAAAGGGTCGCTGAAGCGACCACTTACTTCATCCATACTAGCGGTCAGAGCTCCGGCGACGAAACTCTCAAGTAAGCAAGCGCTAGTGTAAAGAACTCTCGCGGCGGGGCTCCCTCACAAATGCACAGAAGTCAGGTAGCGTCCCGAGGGGAAATAAGACCCATTCAGGAGACGATGAATCGTCCACTTATATCCTTGCCGATTGTCCAACGCTGGCGGGGGTAAGAGGTGTGCACTTCAGGGGCTATCTGCTGGGAAGGCCGGACTGTTTAGTGGAATTGATGTGTGAGTGGGCGCACAACGAGCCCAGACTGTTGCCCTACGTGCAAGAGATTTCTCGCCCGCATTGCAATTTCATTCATTCGTTTATTAATACTATTAACTCCGATGGTGTGGGTGCTGATATTTTTGCATACCACGCTCCAGAATAAGGAAAATACATCCTTATTCTTTCACTAAGCATGCATTAAATAGTTATTCGAAATACTTGAGATATAAGGTTAAATTATAAAATCTAACTAAGTGAGGTTTCAGTATACAGTGTGCGAAGCCTCCTTACATAGGAACTCAGTCATGCAATTCATTAGCTTATATTAGTGAGGTTTCAGTATACAGTGTGCGAAGCCTCCTTACATAGAAACTCAGTCATGCAATTCATTAGCTTATATTAGTGCAAAAGTCGGGAATCACCAGGGGCTCAGGCCCGTGTTTCTCGAGGTTCCCACCGAATACAAAGCCCTTCAAACTGGAATAACGTGTAACAAAAGCAGAATGGTAGTTTTGCCTCTGTCTAAGCGCCGGACGAAGAATGTGCTGGCGTATTGCCTAGGAGCAATGCCATTGGTCCCCCGAAACCCGGAAGGGGGACGTAACAAACAAGGAACCTTAGACAAGGAAAGAATACCTAATCTAAGCAAGGAACAAGGAGGTTTCATTGGCTCATTGCATTCGCCACATTTTATCAACATATATATTTTTAACGATTGAAGAAAAGTTACAAAAGATTTGTAAACAAATATTTTTCGCATTTCATAAAATCGGCAATATTAAAACAAAGAAAACGAATAAACGTTTTCCCAAATAATACTAAAAGCTGTCTTATCCGCGTCCCCCTCCATCGATTAAATCTGATCTACCCTACCAAGTACAGTAGGACAGTTCGGCTTTTCGGCTAGTCCGCTAGTCAATGAGAGTAGCATGTTTCGGCTTTGAATTGTATCTTGTATCTTAGTCCAAGACTTGACTCAGTAATGGCTGTTTGTGAAAATATAGAACTTTTGAGCAAACTCCAATATCAAGCATGATTAGGTACCATAATAAAAAGAGATACAATTAATATTCTACTTGAAAAATGTATACCGCTAAAGCCTAAGGAAATTGTTCGAAGAAGCGGACGTTGATATACCTAATTACTAATTACCAAACTGTTCAATTCAATGTTATCCTTATGGTATCGCTTGTACGAGCCAACGCAACGATCCCGTTGATCAACGAACCCAATTCAACTGCTATATTAATGCTAGGCTACTTGCTGACAAAGAAAGCGCCTTTATTTAGCACTAACCATTGCTTTTCTTCTGAGATGCAGTTCTATGACGATTTTGCGGTTATTGTTTCTAAGTCAATCAGTCTGGTCCAATCTTCCAGGTTCACCCTCTGATTTTGTACCACATCTGAAGTCTCAGCATATGTGATTGATTACCGAAAACCCCCATCTTTCATTTAAACCAGTGACTTAGTAATTAAATGCTAGTCGGTACCCTTTGCAGTGTACAGTTTATATAGAAGTGCCATCCTTCATCACATCACAATCATAATTTTCGTTTTAATTACATTAAGCTTTAGCCGAATGTTGCTCCCATGTCTACATGTAACATTTTCTGTAAACTTGGTACTTCATTCAGCCGAATTCCTTTCTCTACGTCCAGTGCTTGCCTGAAAATCCTCTCGGAGTGGGAGTGCACATTGAAGAGCAACGAAGAAAGGTACAGCCTGTTGAACTTCGAATTCTTCAGGCATTGTTTCTTCTACTCGAACCGAGGCATATTGTTTTTTTATGGTAGTGACACACACACTAAAGGGAGGTGCTATGGCGCTCGACGAGCGGTGTGTGTGCGAGGATGTTGATTGACACGGTTCTTGAATAGTGGTAGATTGTAATTAGGGGGGGAAACAGATGCCCTGTTCCACAGTGATGCAGTGCGCCAAACAAAGGAGTTTTTGTAAAGCGATGTTCTAGGTGTTTCTAGTTGCACGACGAACTGGTGCGCTCTTGCCGCCTGTCGTGACTGTCTGACAGGCGTTACCAGGAGGGCGAGATGAGGCGGCCCAAATCCTGGGAACATCTGCTGTGAAAGTATCTGTAAAACAGGGACATCTCGGCCACATGTGATCCAGATTCCGGGTCAACTCCGGGTCGCCGATACGAAGCACAGCTCTCTTCTGAATGGAATCCAGCAGGTGTTTTTTGGTGAGGCGTTCCAGATGTGTGAGCAATATTCTAAGCACGGTCTTATTTGCGCTTTGTAGAGCAAGAGCAACTGCTGCGGTGTAAACAGTTTTTTGTTGCGAAAGAGCGCATCAAGCTTCTGGGAGGCTGATTTTGCGATGTTAGCAACGTGGTCATGCCAGGACATATTGCTGTTGACCGAGGCACCCAGCAGCCCGATTCACGAGGATGAAGGAATGGTCGATCCTGCCATAATGATGTCATGGCCCGCCGTATTGGCCCTCTTGGTAAACGTGGCTGCTTGGGTCTTTGCTGCATTAAAATGGGCCAAATTTCCGCCGCCCCAAGTTTGAACTTTCTCCAGGTCTTGATTAACTGCTGTAATCTGTGTCTGCGGTGATAAGTCCGTCACTGGTAAAGGTTTTTCTGATCTAAATTGGGAGACAATGGTTCATCTGCAAAAATGTAAACAGGATTATTGGATTCAGTCAGCAGGCCATTAATCTAGATGAGGAACAGAGTTGGTGAAAGTATTGCGCTTCGAGGCACGCCCGCGTTAATGGTGAATGTGTCTAAGATGTTTCCATCAACTGCAACGGGCAGAGATCGGCTCTTAAGGTAGCTGCCAAGCCAGCTACAGAGAGAGGCTGGCAGTCCGAAGGACGGCAGTTTATTGAGCAGTCCTTCGCAATCGCTCGAGACTCTCCGTAGTTCTCAATTGCTCTACTCCATATATGAGTGACATAGGCCAATATATCTCTTGTCGATCTCTCTTTGCGAAAGCAGCATTGATTATCGATGATTATTCTGTTGTTTTCGAGGTACTTGAGTAGATTTGCTGATTGACTACACGTTCCATGACTTTGGAGATTATTGGAAGCAAGGCAATTGGGCGATAGTTTAAGGGGGTGATTTTCTTGCCTTTTTTGGAACAGATTGCACTTGAGCGACTTTCCAAGAAGATGGGTAAATCCCTTTTTCGTAAAACAGAGAAAAAAGCCTGGAAAAAAACAGTTTGTTGGCGGAGTTCTTTAACACAATGGCAGGTATTCAATCCGGTCCTGATGCCTTTTGCATATCTAGTTCTTTAAGGATATTTCGAATATCAAGGTGATGAAAGTTGACTTCTGCCATGGTAGTATATGATGTTCGATATGGTGGGGAGAGCCTTGCCTTGGAGGACGTCTAAAGTAGAGTGCGATGAAAACATTTTGGCGAGCATGTTTGCTTTTTTCTTGGCTCTAGTCGCTGTGATGCCACGTTCGTCTGTCAAAGGTGAGAGACGTTTTTGTAAAGTTATTTCTTACTGTCTTTGCTACCGACCAGAAATTCCTGGTGTCACTGGGGCATTGCAAAAGTTTATTCCTGGTCCTTTGATTGTGTTTGTCCCTAGGTTCGCCGATCACACGTTTGCATTCGTTTCTCGCTTCGACAAAATAATTGCAATTTTCAGCGGTCTGATTTTGCTGCCAGTACTTGTAGGCTTGCTGTTTCCTACCTACAGCTCTTTCGCATCTTCTGTGTAATCTCTTCGTAGCAGACTGACGGGCCGTTAGTGCCACAGCGGACGTCGAGCCAGATTTTGTGAGGCAACGGTGGATCCTTCTATGGAAGTGGTAATTCGCAAACGGTTGTAATAAGTTTGTGGTCGGAAGTACCTAACTGTAATTGTGTACTGGTCAGGAGGAGCGCTGTTTCGCATCTTCTTTCAAACCACGGTTTTTCTATTGGCGGTAGCTTGATGGAATTTGGGATGTATGCTTCCATTCTTGAGAAGATTACTTGCGTAATCCCATCGCAGCAGACTGACGGGTCGTCAGTGCCAAAGCAGACGTCGAGCTAAGGAAAATCTAGGTAGGACTCCCTCCAGATTTTGCGAGGCAATGATGGATCCTTCTGTAGAAGTGGCAATTCACAAATCGTTGTAATAACTTTCTTAAAGATATGTTCTATATTGTTGTGGAGGATTCATGTTTTACCTTAATAATGTTTGGGTTTTCTCTCCAATTAGAGCCGCTTGCTCTAGCTCCAGGGTGTAAACAGCACAAGTGTGACCCTAACGAAGCGGAAAAAATCAACGGAAACAGGGAAAATGCTAATGGCGAACAAACTGTTATTGTGTACCCCCTCTCTGAGATCCGTGTTGGTTCGTCTACAAGTTGAGTAAGCCTGCAACTGATGGCAAATGCTTCAGCTTCTCTACCTTCGTTGTCGGTTGTCGGTCTTGTTGGGATGTTTGAGCCAGTTGTTGTTTTGGGCATTGAAGGCTCCCAGAATAATTAATTCTGAGTTGGGGTGATCGACCTGTATTGAGTCAAAAGTGGTAGCTAGTATTTTAAAAAAACCTTTGGTAGGCTCTATCGCTCGGAGGGCGATAAAGACAGCATATAAACTTAGTTAATCCCTTGGCGGTGAACTAAAGCCACATGACGTAAAGATTGTTCGGTTCGAGTGTTTCCTCGCGGTGATATGAGAGGTCGCTTTGGAGAAAAAGGCATATTCCGAACTTATGTCTAAATCGAGTGTGTAACTCGTAACCAGGGTAGAGGTAGCTCACTGTAGTTGTTGTAGAACATACTTGTGTTTGTGTAAGGGCTAATATGTGTGGTCTAATTGTTTGTAGATGTTGGTGTACCGAATTAATGTTTGTATTTAGACCCCTTATGTTGCTGAAATCTATTCTAAATTGACTCGGTATCCTTATTGCTTGTGAAACGTCGCATGAAGGAAGAGCCTCTAGGACCACCCGGCGTCTGAAAATCCGAATAACCAGGGTTCTCCCACCTGGAGGCGGACGATGGGATTTGATGGGTCACACCCCGTGGCAAACTCAGAATGGCTAGGGCGTCACTCCCCGCAATCAAACTACTTTGAATAGTTTGACGTTCCTGCATGCTAATATCCTCTTGCCACAAACTATCATTGATCAGCCCCAGGCTTTGTACTTCGGTGTTCTTCAGCCTGGATGAGGACGATCGGATTTGATGGGCCACATCCCGTGGCAACACGGAATGGCGGGGGCGTCATTCCTCGTAATCAAACTGCTCTCACCTGTTTGACGTACCTGACTGCTAATGCAATGTAGCCCCTCTTGTCACAAACTGTCATTGATCAGTTCCAGACTTTGTACTTCGGTGTTCTCCAGCCTGGGGGAAGACGAGTAAATTTGATGGGCCACATCGCGTGGCAACTCGGAATGGCAAAAGCGTAACTCCTTGTAATCAAATTGCTCTCACCAGTTTGGCGTTCCTCTTGGACAACGATGACGGTTTAAGCCATATAGCAAGTTAGGTACCCTCACGGGTATATATATACCTTTCTGGCCTCTGGCACACACATAAAAAAAGGTCTAAAACTGAGCTTTATCCACAATACCGAAACAGAATTTTTGCACTCGACGCGCGTTTCGCTAACCATGTTAGCATCATCAGGAGATGATTAAGACTAGTCTAATCATCTCCTGATTATGCTAACATGGTTAGCGAAACGCGCGTCGCTTGCAAAAATTCTCTTTCGGTATTGTGGATAAAGCTCAGTTTTAGTGCATGTTGCCGAAGGTTCCAAACCTCAACATATATAAAAAAAGGTCATTATTTCTGTATTGGTAGCTTTTGTATCGCTGCCAACTGCTGATTTTTATAGCTTTTTGCCTTGAGAACTATCATTTCATTTGTACAGAAAACAATCGTGTCAAAAAATTATTTAAAAATGTCAATTTCGTCTTCTGTAAATCATTAGAATTTTATGCCTGTGAGCCCTGCGCTTCCGCATTAATACCCCCGTTAAGTTTCCTCCTTAAATATTTGAACACTTAATGCCTGCCCTCCGCTCGCTTCGCTCGCTCCGGGGGCGCAACCAGCAAAACTAGCCCAACGCATGGAAAGCAACTAAATTTGTGTTACAGTCATCCTCTGGCGCGTCTGTAGTTTACGAATTAGCAATACCGGCGTGCACTGTCCCATATCCAATAAAGGCTGATTTTCATATATGGGACTATGCATCGACTATGCGCCTACCATGCTGCGGCCGTCTACTTTTTCACAATAGGACTAGACGACCGCAACACGGTCGTAGCACAGTCCTTTATGTGTAAATGTAAATAAGGGTTTCAGTGCGTTTTATGGAACATACAATTTTTTGATTAGCAGTGAAAACGACACGGTAGATGCACGGTAGGCGCACAGTCGGTGCACAGTCCTATATATGAAAATCAGCCTAGGTCGCCGGCGCGCAACTGCCTTGTGAAATTAAGACTACCTCCATATTTTTCTGACCGCGGCGCGCATGTGACCAACACCAACACGCGAAAAATAGAACAAATTCGGAATCGTTTTAAGCGGCATAAAATTGAAGCAGACATGTTTCAATAACTTCGGACACTAATTTAAGTTTTAAAAAAATATTACTACAAACGGTTAGCATAAAGGCATACAAAATGTTGAAAATCGAGGCATATTTACCATAATAATATGGGATTTATTGTACAAAATCTTACAAACTTTTTATTTTTTAAGAACAAAAATAAAAAAATATATTCTCAAAACAACAAAAATAAGCGTCCTTATATGTATACATAAAAACAACCTCTTTTTCTAGATTAAAATAGAAAAACATTATCGTTCTCTTAAGACACTGGATTGAGGATTGCCATCTTCAACAATTCTTCGATCAATTACGGTCATGAACATAAGGGCAGTGAAAAGGTGTATCTTTTTTAGTCTTCTTTTTTCGTAAAAATCTCACTAAATGAAGGACGCTTGTCATATTTCTCCACAACTTTGGCAGCATAATATTTAAGGTGTGAAGAATTTTCTATTGGAACTATTGCCTACGACGAATCTATCGACATTAATTACATTGAAATTAACATTTTATGAACATAATCTGAATAAAATAGGGTTTTCTGTTTATTAATAAATAAATAAATAAATATATAGGCAACGCTTCGCTGGTGGACTACAAGTTGAAAATAGTCAAATAGCCTTTCCGTAAACGTAAAAATCCCTCCTTATGTTACCACTAAGCTGATAACAATAAAAAATTTATGCTATTAGATTAAGCAAATTACTAAACATGCGATTGTCATCAAACACAAATACCTATATGTATTGATATTGATAACAAATCAGTACTTCATTTATATACACATATGTTTAAATATATGCAGATACATTATGAATCTATTCCGTACTGAGAATAAAGAAAAACCAGTTATGCTAATTAGTGTATTATTTATATACGTAAGTAATTTATTTATATTTAGTTTCCAGACTTAATAACAGAGGTCTCTCCAAAATTAATTCAGATACAATAATTAGAGAGTGTTAAGCGATGATTATATTTTACCTTCAAGATAAAGATAGCAAAGTTAATAGAATAGCTAACAGGTTTTCAACAGTTGATTTTATTCATTCGGTCGGTGCATTCGCATTTTATTTACCATGTTGCACCACTAGTACCACAGTTGTACTAATTCGTCAGCACGTGTGTCATGGAACCTGCATGATTGACAACAATCACAATCTAGATTGGTAATCGTACGTACCTACCCACTTACATCAACTTTAATATATTTTTTAATTTTTAATTTTACATATTTTTTATTTGAATATTTTAAATTTTAAATATAAATTCTTCTAGACCAGTTTAAATATTTCCACCTCTGCTTTATTATTTGATGAAAAATATGTGCCACTTGTGAATCATCTTAATAATCAATCAACGACATCCGTTAACGTTAATACGCGTTAACAACCTATTGTATTTATTATTGGTATAAAATAATTTATATAACATTAACATGTGACTTACTTACACAAACATGTTAGATTCGTAACTAAAAAGTAGCGATAATGCCCTGTACAATGTACAGAGTGATTGCGTGTATTGTTACCCCCTTTTAATATTTCTATTTTTTGCACTAGGAAAAAAATGTTAACGGCAAAATTTGCAGGAATTTATGTAAACTATTTGCAACATATATCTTCGTATATCCAAGGCGTTTCAGAAACGAGTGACAAATCAGAGTTATATATTTTTAAATAAAACGCCCTGTATATTAATGCATTCTTAGAATGTGCCTTCAACTTAATTTATATAAAATACCGTATGTTCTATGTACGTTACTACATTATTGCTAGAGTACCTACTTCTTAAAAGAAAAAAATATTTTTCTTTCTTGCAACATAGGTATAATTTTTTGCTCGAGAAGTGTTCGTATTTACCATAGGCATATTCTATGGTATTTACCCAAAAAATTGAGCAAATTCGGATGAAAACCAAGCCATATTTAGTATATTTGACATAATAATATGGAATTTATTGTACAAAATCTTCGAAACTTAAAAATAATTTTTAAAAACGAAAACGAAGAAATATATTCTCAAAACGACAAAAATTAACGTGTTTATATGTACATAAAAACAACCTATTATCGCAGATTAATCTTTGATATTATAGTAAACCTATATCGTTCTCATACTGAATTGTGGATTTCTAAAAGATTGCCATCTGCAACGGTACTTCTGTCCTGAACATCAGGGAAGCAGGGCCGGCGCCAGAGGCGGGGCGGCGGGGCAGACGACCGATTTTGGATTTATGGCTACCTATTTTTCGCCTTTGAATACAATATATTATTTAAAAAATAATTGTATAATACTCCGTTTATAAAACGTTTCGAAAGAAGATATCATGAAACATTGCATGGATTTAGAAATCTACCTCACTGACGGTGAAGAGAAAGATATATTTGGCATCGAATTAAAAGATGAAGTTCTCTCTTTCAGAGCCATTGCCTCCGATTTAAATTCGCCACTAATAGTTGCACATGGTCTGGAGGCAACCATGCCAAACCTTTTTGATGCCTTCCGGATGCTGCTAACTCTTCTAGCATCAGTGGTTAGTGGCGAAAGGAGCTTTTCGAAACGTCTATGTTACAGGCGAGGCTAAACTATTTATCTTTCTTTTATATTTCAATAGAGCATGATTTTGCAGCTCAGTTAGACTATAGCGATATTATCTCACGCTTTGCAGAAAAAACAAGGAGGTGTCATTAGATTTTGAATATATGTATTATATTGTATAAAAGTTTAAAGTGATATGTGTAAAAATGATTTTTGAAATATTTGCATTTTCATTCGCAGATAAAACTGGGGGGGCATTTGGTGGCTTTGCCTCAGGCGGCCAGATGCCTGGCAGCGGCCCTGACTGGGAAGTGAAAATAGGTATCTTTCTTAGTCTTCTTTTCCTTCAAAAATCTCACTAAACAAAGAACGTTTTCAGCAACTTGGTCACATTTCTCTACAGCTTTGACTGCATGTTATTTAAGGCGTGAATAATTTTCTATTGGCACTTTTACTGCCACGGATTTGTCGACATCAGTGTTCAGGATTTGCACATTTTTCTCCAAATTGTTATCATTGGACTTTTCTTCATCAAAGTGGTCTGTAGATCAATTTCATCTATATTAAAATTAGTGTTTTGTATTTTTTTTAAGAACACTTAATGGTTTATCATTGGAACTTTTAATATTATCCTTAACGTCTTTCAATCTTTCTTCTAATCTACCGAAATCTGGTATCTCCACAGGCCTTTCTATATCGGAGTACGAGAGAGTAAAAAAATGTTCTCCCATTATGACCAGCTTTAGCTGTGCGCCAGTTACTTTTCTACTTTTAAAAAAGTTGGACACGTTTCTGACAAAGAAATGATCTTCTCACCAATTTTTTTCTTATTCTTCGATGTCGCGATGTCCAAATTTATCAGGAAGGGCCTGCTTGAAGTAGATCAATTTCATCAACATAAAATTAGTTTTTGCATTTTTTCTTTAAGAACTCTACTTAATGATTCATCAACGCAACTTTCAACATCATCAGCAGAATTTTTAATCTTCCTTCTAATATAATGAAAAATGGCTTCATAACAAAAGCACCCGTCGAGATTAGACATTTACCGCTATATGATGCTAATTATTGCAACACGTTTTTCTTATTGAAGTTAAAAGTAAAGATTTTTTTAAAAACAAACCTAGCCCCGGAGTCCCGGAGAGTCGTGTTACAAATGCCCGGCCCCGGTAGTGGGGTCGTAGAGCGCCACCAGCTTTTCCCAATTAAACTGAAAAAGCTCCGCTGGTGTTGTGGGAGGTGGCAAGGCAAAGGAACTGAATCTTAACTTAACAAGAAAACACAACCTATAATTTAAGGAACAATCTATTTGTTACTAAGCCTTTTTTTAAACACAGCAACAATAGTACAGTAAAACTTGGGACTATTTAAACGCCAAGGAATGTCAAGTAACTATTAAAGTATTTGATAAATAGAGTACAATAGGGAGATTGTACGGAGAACAATTCTGTTGTTAACACTCGGTACGGTATGCCTTACAACTAAATGCGCTAAACACTACAATCCGAAGTGATCACTTTGGTTTACCTAAGCTTATTATATATATGCATGGGTGCGCTAGTAGCTGCACCAATTATAAATATATCAATAATAGTAGGTAGTAATAAATGGCCACAATAATTAAATTAACTGACCCGATAAATTAATAAAAAAAGAATAAACGTATTGAAAACTACCTCAAAGCTCGACAATCAATGCTTGATTTATATTAAAAAAGGAAAATTAAGAGCGATTATATCAATCAGTCAGAAAAATAAATGAACAAATCAAATTAAGCTATCTAAAAGTTCGGCCTAAAAGACTAGATTTATATTTAAATATTAAAAGAAATGATTATCAATTGACCAGAAAAATGAATGAATAAATAAACTTAAGCTTCTGTGCGATACCCCTTAGATCCGTCAACCTCAGGTGGAGGCGCCGAGCACCTGTTGGTACTGCTCTGGCCCCCGATGGCCCCTAGGGTGAAACTAGCCGAGGACACGATAACCCGGTGTTAAGGCTTGTAGCCCTGCGATAGAATCGGCTGTCGTGTAGCCCGGAGATATGATTTGTAACCTGGTGATGGAACTGGCCCGGAGTTAGGACTTGTAGCCACGTATTAGAACTCGTAGCCCGGTAGTAGAAATTGTAGCTTGATAATTGAACTGGTAGGCCGGTATTAGAACCCTGCAATAACCCAATACGCATTAGACAAAGCCCCCTTACTTTAATGAAAAAACTATAGCCCCTTGCTTAAATATATTTTCTTTATAAAACAAATTCCCTCAAAAAAAATATCAATGGACTTCCAATAACCATCAGCAAATAAAACAAATACTAAGGTACAGACAACTTGAATATGAAAAAGATAGGTATGAATCACCCCTAAAAGAAAATATAAACTTCCCCATATGATCAAAATTAAAGTCACATTAACATAAAAATTGGAAAATTGGAATGCAAATGGTGGACAATGTACAAAAGAAAAGGTTAACACAGATAAGGCACTTAAATCGGTAATTTAGACAAAAAAAAACTATAGCAATAATTACCTCGCTCGTGTGTGAGGGTAGCTAGAGATTCGACGGTTTCGGTCTTGTTAACGAGCTCGAAAAGCCTCTAGAAACAAGAGAAAATAGCCTTTAGCAACATGACGACCACGCGCTTCACAAGCAATAGAAAAAAATTAATTCCAGAGAAAATGCTTACCTAATCAACCTAGTGCAGAAGTTAAATCTCGATAAATCGGTCGTGTCAAAACGCAATCAGAAACCAACACAATATATCCCCAAAGAATGGGTAAATACTAAATGTTGGGTCTCTATGACTGCGCTACAGCAAACCTTCTCGCCTCGAAGGGTATTCTTAGAGGGACTCTCTATTCGTTTCAGTCAATTTGCCTTACTCCTTCCACGAGATTAGAAACTACGCCAAATCAGCAAGAAGTGATGGGCTGAAGCATGCCAACTGATTGGATACAAGATATAATTCTAAGATAACAAACGACTCAGTTCTTGTTTATTAGGATGGTAAAACGACGGCGGGAGCTACAATTAATGTACTGAAATTAAATTTTTCAAGAAATACTAGAAAATGTTCCCAAACGAAGTGATAAAATTTTAAAAATCGAAATCGACAGCAGCAATTATAGGAAATAGCCCATTCCTACTACCCAACGCTATCGACAGAGCCAACCGAATATTGGGAACATTGGCATTTAAAGATCCTTTACACAAATAGTGCACTATGTAAAAATCGACCTCTCCTATTGGTGGATCAATCTCGTATTACGATATGTCTGCGTGATGCAATCAATTTCTGCCAAGAGCTCTCGTGGTGTAGAGGTTTATACAGCTGGGTCTCACCTGGGCGGCCAGGGTTCGAGCCCCGTTGCTATTTTTTTTTAAGATTATGTTTCTAAACAGTTGTTTTTTTATTTTGGGTATGTCTGGGGTTAGTTTGGTTTAGCACCTGGTTAGTTTCCTTTTGTTGAGCCCCCGTAGCGAGCGAAGCGAGCGGAGGGCCATGCGAATCGACCAATAGGAAAGGCCGATTTTTATATAGTGCACTATTTTTGTAAAGGATCTTATAATGCCGAACATTGCAGCTAGTGAAAGGAAAATCGTATGATTTTTAGAATCGAATATCTTGCATTCGAATACCTTTGAGAATCGAATTATTTGGATTAGTCGCGAATCGCGACGCGATATCCCAAATGTTTCAATTAGCATTAGCGATTCAACCTTCGAGTGACTTCGAAGTCTCGTTCTCGCATCCAAATTTACAAATTGTCTGATTATGGATTGTATGATCTTGAAGTATTCATTATTTATACATTTAAGCATAAGAGCAAAATCTTTTACAAAGATTAGCGAAAGCATTCACGATTAAAAAATAAAATACATATTGGTTAAAAGCAAGGTTAAAAGTTGTTTTGTTTAAATATTATGTAAAGGTTTACTAAAATCATCACTTTTTAATAATTTAAATTTGAATTCCCAAAACTCCTTAACTTCTGCATATTGCAAAAATATGTATGTCATACCTGCCGACTACCGCATTTAAAATTAATAATATGTTTACTACAGAAGAAAAATTTTCAACAATTAAAAAACTACAACAGTAATTAAACTACTCTATTTTATACTTTTTATAGCATAGCGTTTTCGATTATTGTTCACGATAATATAGGGAGTTTTCGTTGCTTACAAAATGCGGTTTCGATTAACGCTAATTGACAACTTTGACATTTGAATTTCGATTGTCGTATATCGTAACCGCTAAATGACGGTATTGTACGGACGATAGGCATAGCCGTTAACAAAGTGAAACGCATGCGCAGTAGTAAAAAGTAAGTATAGATTTAAACTCATTTTAATTATTGCCAGAGACTATAAAAAAGATAGAATTTTTCGTGTACTGTGGGTATAAACAATGTTAACTTTAAACCTAACCATGCTCTGAGAGTTCTTCCAAATTGAAAGCCATATGGATTCCTGCTCTGTTTCCAATAACATTTTGCCCATTCCCATGGTTAAAGATATTTAATATAAATATATCTTCTAAGTCACTGTCACTATCAGAGGATTCTAAAACAGCAATGTCCAATAATTCATCCATATTTATTAGTCCTTATTGTTACTCATACTCATTACCAAGATTCCATAATAATTCTGTGATGATCATACTGTCAATTAACCGCATAGATTGATCAACCGTCAACTGTCCTTTTTTTCAATTATTGAGTTTCTTGGATCGAAAAGTGTATTTAGGGTTTTATTAACAGAATTCTTAAATATATAAATCGGTTTGATGGCCGTTCTAGTGAAATGTAATATAAATTAAGCAAAGCTATCCTAATAACAATAATATCCTATTTTAGTGACGGGATCAAACCTAAGTGATCTGTGCTTCGCTTAAAGGAGGGTAATATTATACGCGATCACCCTGTACCTATGCATCTTAGTTACAAAGCTCTTACTTAAAAGACAGATCAACTTTCTTACACTGACTTATTTCATATTTTTATGAGATGACGGACATATCTGCAACATTTTCAGATCTAAAAAACGTTATGTTTTATTTATAGTCAATTAAACGATGGTGCACACATTAGATATTGTTTGTGCATTGAAAATACATACTTATATAGTACTACCTATGGCTTTACTAATTTTCGGTTTGGAGCTTAGATAGATAAATTACTTTAAATTGTATTTGTTTTTAATTAGAAGAAAAGCTATATATAAAAGTACAAGTTGTTATTATATCATATTATATATTGTCCTTATACCAGTTTGTTTAATGAAAAGATTCAGATAAAGTATGGTATAATATGTATGTTTCTTATAAATTATATTTAATATGACTGTATTATTTTTAGTCTATGCAAATCAATATTATACATGCCACTTCATACTATATCATATTTAATAAATGATATTTCAAAATAATCTGATAGCATAAAACATATACTTACAATTATCTTACCCAAAATTGTCAAGTTGTGGGTTAAATTTTAAGAAGTTGATCCATAATAATTCCTGTGAGTGTATAGGTAGGTACCCACTTTGAGCTATTTCATTTACTCGTATTTTGCTCTTATTTATTAACATATGAGAAAAATTCAGTAAATTCGGTCAACTAACTAAGCTTTAGCCATATTTATTCACTTTTATCTGGCCTCTTTCCAGTCCTTTCCACTGAATTTTAGATTTTAGGGCCGTATTGTTAGCATATTAGGAAATAGTCGCACTACCAGCCTTTAGTCCTTTTCTTGTACCATAAACCTAACTGAGTAGTTAGGTTTATGCTTGTACTAAAAATACCATTTATTTAAACTACTTTATGTGCTCTTTAGGTAACACTTCATCAATTTCAACTCTTTATATCGTGCATTGTTAGGCATAATTTCAACATATTTTGCTAAGTCACTCACTAACCTAATGCATTTTCTGCGTTTAAGTGACTAATGAATAATGGTGACTTAAGGATTGAAAAACTCCTTTCTGGTTTTTAATGTTCGATCTATTAGTGCCAAGATTGATAAAATCTCAATCTTCGATTTTTGGTTTTTTAAGTAACAAATCTTTAATTTTTATTTACCCCGCTATGTTACTTGAAAATTACTATATTCATTTTATTGCAGGTCTGAAAAAATATTTCTTATGCGAAAAGGACCATGCATTCCCAATCCTCTGTTAATTCTATATCATCCATTAATGAGGTTCATGTATTTAAATACAGATGGGTGATTCTCGTCATCTTTGGACTCGTCTCGGTAATAAATTTTATGCAATTGCTACAGTTCTCAATAATTGCTAACATCATTTCCAAGTAAGTACTAGAAATAAGTTAAATAAATATATAGCTATTTGAATGATCTGAAAGAAGGGAAATTTTTAATTTAATAATATATTTTAACTTTTTCTTTAACGTACTATTCGATAGAGGGCCGGTCGGTAAAAGAATGACATATATTTAAAAAAAATTGATAGCTACCACGTTTAATTCAAAATATTGTTTTAAATGAGTATTCGCTTAAATTTAATCTATATCAATGTTAAAACTATCACAGCACGGGGACTTTGGATTAGTGCAACCAAAGAAAATTCTACTACGATGAATTTTCTTTGGTGCAACCTAAACACGAGTTTGTGTGGCAGAATTTTCCAGCACGTTTTCATTTGACCATAGTGTAGAGTATAGAACAAAATTGTGTTTAATATATTTTTTTAAAGCATCTTTATGGTCAGCCAATCCTTGAAAACTATACTTTTATTTTTGAAGTCAAAACTTCGGTGCGTTCAGCACACTTTTTTATGGGTAGTGAATAAGACTGAGGTGTTTACGCATGCAATGCTCAAAGCTGTCTGTGCTCGGCTACTTAACGTTCATTCAGCTTCAGCCAAACGAGGGAGAGAAACAGTCAGCGAAGCGATTTCAGTTAGTAGTTTATTCATTCTTATTTTTCTCGAAAACGGCGGTGAGCAGAAATTTGGAATTTGACACGTTTTTAGGCAACATTTAAGGGCCGCCAAAAATATAATATGTGCTAATATTTAAAAAATAAATAAACAGAATAATCTTATTATAATATAAAATATGCAAATATTAATAAGTTTCCTTTAAGTCTTAATCAACATGAAGTAGAAGCAAACATATTATTATCTTTAAAAAAACCATTGATATATCTTCCATATGAACATATTCTAAAATCTATTTATCATTTTAATATTATGGATTCTTGAAATTATTTTAAATTGTTTTTGTCGACAGTTTTCGCAAATTTTTACGTACAATTTGCGATTTTTCAAAATTTCGCGTTGTTACTCGATAACTGTCGAAAAAATTGAACAATTTCGATTAAATTTTCTGGGCACATACGATTTGACGGTCTTCCAATCCAAACTCGATTGAAATTGGCGAAAAATGGAAAATTTCGATAATTCTTTTTGTATATTTTTCAAAAACAGGTCACTCCCCGGAGATCGGAAAAGCTGAGAGGACAGTCCGATAGGGAATGTCGAAAATGGCAGAAGAACCGACTTTTCGAGGAAAATGTAAAAACATCCATTTCTAGGTCAACGAATAAAGGTTTTTATTTTTTTCCTCAAAAAGTAATTCTTTTTAGAAAACCGATTTCTTACGCCCAAAACTGTATTAAAAGACAATAATTTGAAAATAATGATGCTTTTTATCAGGGGACTACTTATAACTTGAGTTTAACCCCTTCTCGCTGGAAAATCGAATAATATGAAGCAACCAAACTTTCATACATTAAAGAGCACTACTGTATCAACAAATCGCATCGATCCGATGGAAAATGCCGAAATGGTGACTTTTTTGATTTTCAATATGAAAAATCTATTTCAAGCGTACGTGCCAGCCAACGCACAGCTATTTTCAAGAAGCAAGATTCGTAAACCTCATGGTCTCTGCTATAAAAAAGCTCTATAATAATTATCCGTACCAGATTTGGAAATACGATAAAATGGAGGTTAAATTGAAACATGCAGATAATCGCATAGTCCCAATTTTACAACTTTCCAATATTTTAACAATTTTACGAGTATGCTTTCCAAGCATTGTGGGAAATTTGAAGGAATACGTCTTCCAATATTGTAACATCACGTTTAGGTTAAAATATGCAGATTTATACCTTTAGTTGCCTGAAGTCTGATTGAAAATGGTCTGAACCTAAAAAATGGATCAGGATTGGAAAATGTGAAATTTTTTCGATGATTAGAGGCAGTTTCTGGTGGATTTTACGGCATATTTGAGGTAAACTTTTGCTTTTAACATATCAATGCGTATAGTTTTTGTGGTAATTAGTTTAATTGCCTGAAATCTCAACGAAAATGGGTCAGGATCGGAAGATGTGGAAATTGTTTGATGATTAGGGACAGTTTCTGGTCGATTTTATGGCATATTTCGAGGTGAAATTTGACTTTTAGCATATTGATGCTATACGCATCGATATGCTTTTTGTGGTAAGTAAGTAGATCTATTTGTCTAAAATCTCATTTAAAACGGTATTTGAAGAAGGAAAAATTTTCCAAGTAATAAGCAGCGGTTTTGCCGATTTTATGGGGGATTTCGAGGTACCTTCAATTTTACTTTACATATCAAAGTTTTCATTTCAAATTATAGAACGCAAGAAAATACTTGTATTTTATACTATTAATCTCGCATTGTTGAAGTTTTCACTTCTGTCGTGTGGTCTTAAGAACACACCATACTTTGAGTATGGACAAATATTGAAATCTTTCTGAAGAGTATCAGCGGCTCGGGATCTCTGCAAATGTATAAACTTAGTAAACAGTTTTCAAAACAAACATCAGCATGATTTTTTGGTCTAAACTAGCCTGATACGTGATTTCCATTAATTTTTTAGCTAGATATTACTACGCACGCATTTTTATGTAACATATTTGTACTATTCCTGTTTTTGTTTCAGATTTTACAATGTACAAGATTACTGGGTTGATCTGACTTGTATCCTATTTTTTATTTCTTATATATTGTTTTTCTATCCCATCAGTTTCCTGATTGAAAAATATGTAAGTATATTAATTAAATATGTATGTATATTATAATAACCTCTGAAATAAAGAATATAATTAGTAGAGGATAGGAAGGAGGGCGATTATGAATAAAATATAGCAATTATTGGATTAATTTAGGATAGAGAGACATTGGTAGCTTTGCCTTGAAAAAATTAAGATTTTCTTTGAAAACAAAACTTTCGGCAATCTTTTATGATTGATTACATTAGGATTCTCAAAATAGCTGATTACCTTCCAGTCTCGTCAGACATTAAAATTAATTATTAACGTTAATGTATGTTTTATTTTTAGATAATTGTTCACTGAATATTTTGGAATACATTTTTTTTACTAACTAAATTTTCTCTGTTGATGCATTTGCCTTTGAATGTATTTTAAGCCTTTTTAATGATTATCAAAAATATATTCTTTCATATAAAAGGCGCCTTAAAAATACACTTTTTAGAGCCTTAAATTCACTGTGATAGTGGCTACAGGACTGACCCTAACTGGAAACATATTAAAACTATTTGCCTCAAGTTCAGACCGTTTTTGGCTGATATTATTAGCTCAATTTTTTATTGCGATAGGACAAGTACAAATATGCAGCTTACCATCGAAATTAGCGACAACTTGGTTTGGATCTGAAGAGGTATCTACTGCTTGTGCTATAGTAGTTTTAGGAATGCAATTGGGTAAATGCACTATTTTCTTTATTATTTGTCATTATGTTATTTAACATTAAGTATATATA
>MU181980.1:195125-224646 GCA_016904865.1 Pissodes strobi
AACTCGGAATGGCGGGGGCGTCACTCCCCGTAATCAAACTCCTCTCACCAGTTTGACGTTCCTGCCAGCAACGACTAATCCTGAGGGGTAACACCTTTGCCAGCATCGAATTGTATTGATGATTCCGCTTTTATAGGGCTGAACATTTATTCCAAAAATTCATACTACACCCAGTTTGAGTTATCACAATTCCTGATTGGATGAGTGCTCCATCTCCACAATGAAAGCCCATTGTTGAAAGTGAGATTTCCGGAATAGATGCCAGGGTTAGAATTTCAGGGTTATTGATCTTGATATGATCAGAACCAGAACGTGTTTCCAATCAGGAATTGTGATATACCTGTAATTGATCTATATAGTTGTACTCAAGTGTACTGTGTAGCGTGCCTTTTGGTGTTGCATGTTCAATCCCAGAGAAATCTGCAGGATAATTCAATTCCGGAGGGGTATTAGCCTGCAAAGTTGTCTCTGCTGATCCATTTTTGTTATAATAGCTCAACATAAGGTTTGTTCAAACGATGGCGCTTTTTCCGTGTTAGTGACGATGGACAGATGCCTACTTAGCAATCAAGTTTTCCGGTCGCAAACCCAATATCGCTTCTGTCCACCTAGTAAAGAACACTTTATTAGTAGCATTTTTAACCTTGTAAGTCAAATTATTCTTTTAACTTCTCCAAATTACATTTTCACATCAAACGCAATTCATAGATAATCAGGTTCTCTGTGAGAGAAGCCAAATAAAAAGACTCAAAATCTCTGATTATTGTCAACAGAACTGTTGTGAGTGGATTAACGCTGATCGACTCACAATCCTAGCCTTTGGAACTAAGAGCGGTGTTTTCAATAATGTAAATGAAATGGGTCTGAAGAAGAAGTCCTGCAATCAGATAGCCACTAGCTTCTCTCGAAGGTTTTATTTCTCAACAATCACTTATTAATAAATTGTTGTCTCTTCGAGCGCCTATCTAGTAGCCACGGGCATCTATTTGGGAAATATCACTTTTATCGATTGCTTTTCATCGTGGACATAAAGCACTGATTCTGATGTTACTCAGGGTATGTTTCCAATTATAGGATTTATGATATTTGATACTTAAAAAAACCTTCATGCTCTTTTTGCCAAAAATACTTTTGACAGTGGTTACCCATAGATTAACACATTTTCTATTATGAAAAATGTGCTAATGAGTAATAAGAGATTAAGTAAATATATAACTCGTGTATCAATTTATTTTCCCAATAATTTATAGACAATGTTCACTACCATTACCTTGCTTGTTTTATGTAGACCTAGTTTTCTGTGTGATTCTTTAGGAGCGTAGTGTCATCTAAAACCCTGATTCTGAAATGTTCATATAAGGTTTAATGTGTTTAAAAGCGATATGGAAGGGCTTTTGTATGGTCCATTGTCTCTTATAAAAAATATGTAGGTAATTATCGATGTGTCTGATACATCGTTGACTTGATTAGTTAATGATGCGGGTCAGATGAAGCGTTGTTTGAGTAAATACTCAAACAACGGAAGAATCAACCTCGGCTGAAAGAGCTCGCAATTATTGTAGCTTAAATTTCGCCCTTTTAGAATCGACTTAATTATTTATTTTTTACGATTTACGCGATTTTTATATTCCACATGGGAATAAGGAACTCGTTACATACAATTTTCCCTCGTACATAAGATGGGGATAGCCAAATCTAATGTATCTTCAAGTTTAATTTTTAAGCTTGTAAATTGTGATGTAAAAGCACTACGAGGTGGTCTACGTTCAAGGTGTTTGCAACCAAACGAGACTTAAAGGCTTGCATAAGTATATTGAGACCAATGCGAGGATGAAGCCCATACACCACTTTAATGAGATTTACCCATAACAGATCAAGATATTTAAAGAAGAACGTATGAAGAATCCACGTCAGAATTGACTAAAATGTTGCAGAGGTCTTTTTTGTATCTATTCCTGAAAATGGCGTCGAATTTATATGAAAAAATACTTTTTATCCGATCGGACGAAAAGCTACATCTTTGCGATGTGTTTTCTCACCGCAAAAGTCATCATTCCAGTATATTGTATTCATTGCTGAGCAACATGCACTAACTGTACGGGATTAGGCAATATCTGTAAGGGAATAGTATATTTCATTAGAAGTCTGAAAATAAAGATTTTTCCGTGCGCGTGTGATAAATTCGGCTGCGCCTCGTCCAGCAATTACCACAATCGTCCAGGAATGTTTTGCTTTTCCTACTAGTTACATAACATACTATTCTTTTCCCACTTGATTTATAGCTTTGACGAATAGCTTCGGGTATTTGTGGAAGAAAGTAAAATGGATGTACATACGGAGCTTCTCATTTTCCACATAAGTCCAAACATTCCCAATCTGGCTATAAAGCTTTTCGAATCCTAAGAATATCCCAAGACATCCATCAATGTTTCATTAACTGCGGAAGTACCTGTTATTAGTTTTGTCATGGGTTGTTTATCGGCTTTTTGGGGAGGGAAATGTTTTATGAATCTTTTATGCTAGTTTCCTCATACATCATTAGGTATTTCGCAGAAATTACAAAATTTGATGGAAGAAAGATTTTCTGCACTGCATCTACGAATGTATTTCTGCGTAAGCTCATTGTTTTCTAATGTTGGTACTTTTTTAACGTCTTTGAAGTGCTAAATGCTGATATCAGCATCCAACCAACCTCTGCAGGCTTAATTATTTTCGAAGGGATTATCCTATTGGAAAACTTAATAAGCGGTCAAAAAGCTGTATCTATAGCCGCAAAGATTTTAGTAACTATAACTTTTCTTTGTTGTAGACTCTATAGATTAAAATAATTAAATAGCAACTTTTATAATTTTCTTTTGTTGTAGAATTTATAGATCTCAATCCTTTTTAGGATCAGCATTGGGATGCGTGCAGTCTCCGTTTATAGTAACAAGTAGCGATAGTGATGAAGTGGGATCACAACTGTTTGATATGTTTTTATATCAAACAATAGTAAGCAGTTGTATATTTGTCCTGGTATTAGGATGTAAGTATATCTGTACTATGACATGATAGTAGGAGATTTAGTATTTTATGGTCAAATAGCCACAAAAATGTTAGAAACGCTCCAGTTTACTCAGGAAATTAGATTTTCATACATAATATTTTTTTATTATTTCAACTTCTTATGCAATGAAATTTGAAAAAAGGTAAAACTATTTGTTAAACAATCGTACCTACATCATTTAAATGTATTCCCGAACGTGCGAGAATTGAAAGGAATATTTCTATGTAAATTCATGAATAATCACAGGGTGGAATGATTTAAAATATTGGGCAGGGGATTCTTTCAACAATGAAGCAGCCAATTACAAGTGCGAAGGTGCCAGCTTGACATTATATCACAATCAATTAGTTTAAATATAAGTATATAAAATTAAATTAATCGATAATATTAGCGAGCATTTATCAAAATGCGACATATCATGTATCAACAATAGGCTGATGATAGGATGATGTTTACGCATCCGAAAGAATAGAACTGAAAATGAACAATAGCAATGCGAAAATCGCGACCCTTAAGGGCATTCAAATTTCCCTGGACAATACCCACGTTTTTCATAACACTTACTTGGGATGCTTTTAAAACATTACTGAAGAACGTCTTTATTCCCATGAACGGATATTGTACGATTCCTGCATTCTACTTTTGCCAAATATGGCATGAAAAAGATGGCCTTAACAAAAAAAATACCGCCTTGGAACTCGCAATCATAGGAGGAGAAAATATGATGCATTATGGTAGCTGGTGGATTGTGTTGAAAGGCAAACTGATGACAATAAAATGTAAAACAAAGTAAATGCAAACCACCTAGATCATGCAATTGATGATACAAGGCAGTCATGATACAAGAATGATAAGATATGATATTCAGATGTCATGTGGTGACCAAATAGTTTCAGAAACGATTTGTCATTTCTTTGTTATAAGCATTGTTACAAGCCAAAATTTTACTCACCACATGACGTAGCTACATCTGAATATCATATCTTGGATTTATTGTATCATGGAAGAGAGTAGGGAAAATAATTAAGTAGGTCTATTCTACCTGACCATGAGAACCGACATGGGATGGTAATTTCCAGTAGCACAATGTATTTGTCAACATAACAGGCTATTTATCGCCTTCAAAATGAAATTGACAACTAGTTGCTCGTAATGTTTTTGAGTCAGCGAGCATGAAGAAGAAACAAGGATCAAAAACTGGAATTATTATAATAAAACTGGCATAATTTCGCCATGATAATTGACTACTTGTAGATATTTTTGCGGTGGCTTCTAGGAGAATATTTAGGAATATTATTTATATATTATTTCAAACAATAGTAAGCATATATTTTTCCTGGTATTAGGATATAAGTATGCCTATAATGTGACATGTTAGTAGGATATTTGGTATTTTGTGGTCAAATCGGCAAAAAAGCTTATAAAGCTCGAGGCTACTACAATTTACCCAAGGAAATTAGACTTTCATAGGTTTCGTGTGATCAAAGGTCGCTTGAAAAAAGAGCTCATTCATGAGCGTAAATTGAAAATTTACGTCGACCTATTCTATAAGCCACTTCAAGAAAATCCTCATTTTCTATTGATGTTTTCACAATTTTATTTATGTAATTCTATATTAACGTGCTACTGGAGTTTTAGCCCCCATATGGCATATTAATAATTGTAATTGGCGAGGGCAACCAGAACCAATACTAACGAAACTGGGTTAGTTTGGGTTAGTTGGAGTAATGAAAATATTTCGACACCCATTTTTTTAGATCTAACGTTGGTAACACAATTTTTGTCATAATATGGCCACTTTTCATGTTAGGTGCCATACGAAGTACGCGATTTTTATGAAAAAAGACGAATAGAGTAAAAGCTTGATTTTCAAATGTTTTTTGATTCAAATTTGTTATCAAACTTGAAAAGTTAAAAATTTTCGCGAAAATATTTCATGACAAAAACATTAATTTTTTCAATCACGAAAATGCAAAATGAAAAAAAATTATAAAGGACTCGTTTTATAAGATGTTTAAAAGCACCTAGATGTGTGAGCTAAAAACGGATCTTATAAAACTAGTATATCTACTCTACTAAACTATTAACGTTTAAAAGTCTCGATAAACTCTATTTTGTATCAGAGCAGAGTGCTTAATACGGATTGTAATTGCTTCTCTAATAATTCACATGCAAAAATTTTAAAGTAAAAATCGAAACGAATTTAATATTTCATATCAGCCATCTGTGCTTTTAATCTTCTGAAAATTACGATGATGTTAGATTTATTACCTTTTTTCAACGTTCTAATATTGAATATTGCCATGTAATATTTTTCACAAGTCTAGTGAAAGTTATCGATCTTTAAATTCAATTGTTAAACATTAAAGTAATTTTTCATTTAGTTTTCAGATCCAAACCTTTGCTGCCTCCAAGCCAATCTCAGCTGAATCTCATTTCGAACGGTGATGCTATCAATGTATCTTTTATTACTAATATGAACAAAATTGCCAAAGACAGGAATTTTTGGTTTATAGTCTTCTCGCTGGGACTTGCCAATGGAATTTGGAATTCTTTTGGAGTGTTAATAAATACTTTATACCTTAATTATTTTCCAGTAAGTATACTTATTAGAAGCAAATTTAATATAAGAATTAGTTTTAAAAAATATGTAAATTAATCCAGGATCGGAATTATGCCGTAAAGCACCGCAACCTACTTTATAAATAGGTGCAGTAATTTATTAGATGTTTATTTATTTATTAAATGCGTATGATTCTGTTGCAACACGTGTTTCTGATTGAAGTTAAAAATGAAAGTAAAGATTTTTTTTTTTATTATTTTTTGTTAATTAAAAAGGAACCTAGCCCCGGAGAGTTGTATTGCAAAGCCAGACCCTTGTCGTGGGGTCGTTTGAGCGCCACCCGTTCTCACCAACTAAACGGAAAAAGCTCTGTGGGTGTTGTGCAGGGTGAGTAGGTCAGCTCAAAAAAATCAACAGATACTTAATTTCAAACTATCCAGAAAACTAGAAAACACAAGCCCGCTTATTAAATTAACTTTTACTTCACAAGACCTAATAAAGAAAACACAATCTAAAATTTAATGAATAGTGTATTTGCTACTAAGTTCTTTTTTGAAAACACAGCAACAATCTATCTGGAGAAAAAAAGTTGATGGAAATATGGTTAATTAAATACAAAAGAATGTTAAATGGCTGTTAAAATGATTGTTAAAATAAACAGAGTACAATATGGAGATTGTATAGAGACCAATTCGATTAGAAGTATGTACTTGGTTCTGTATGCCTTACCACTAAATGCACTACCTATCGAAGTGATCACTTGATGTTGGCTAAGCTTATTACCACTAGGTATGCGTGCGCTAATAGCTGCACTGATTTTAGATGTAGCAATAATAATATGTAGCAACTAACGGCTACGGTAATTAAATCATATGACTCGACAAGTTAATAAAAGAATTGAACTAGAATAAAACTATTGAGAGCGTAGCTGCCGCTTGATTCATATTATAAAACGATAAATCCCAAGCCGTTATATCACTAGACTAATGAATGAAAAGAAATAAATTATCGAGCCGGCGCTTGACTTTTATTAGAATGCACGAAAATTCAAAGCAATTCGATTAACTGGTCCGACAAACCAGTGAATAAATGTAAATTAAATTAATGAGCTACCTCAAAACTCGGCGTTCAATGTTTGATCAATTTTATTTTAATGAAAGTAAACGACACAATACCCAAATCCAGTCGTCGAACTCTGGTGGAGGCGCCGGCACTTATAGATACCCAGGAACGGGCTCTCGATGGCCTCCAGGGAAAAAAAAAAGGTTGTAGCCCTTCAATAAGGGTTCTGGCCCTCTGTAAAAGCATTGTAGTCCTTCAGAAAGAGTTAGCTTCTGGACGTCCAGGAGAGAACTTCTGGCTCTCCAGAAAGAAAAACTTCTGGCCCTCCAGGAAGAATTGGCTTCTGGCCCTCCAGGAAGAAAAACTTCTGGCCCTCCAGGAAGAACCCTTAAATAATCCAGTACGCATTAAATGAAGCCCCCTTACTTTAAGGAAAATCATAAACCCCCCTCCCCCCCTCTTGCATAAATACATCTTTTTTATAAAACAAATTTCCCCAGACAAAAAAAAACCATGGACTTGCAATGCCCATCAGTGATGCCCAAAAGTGATACTAAGGTACAGACAACTTGAATATACAATGATAGGTATGAGCTCTCGTCAAAGAAAGTATAAACTTCCCCAAATGATCAAAATTAAAGTTACATTAAAATAAAATTCGGTTAGATAAAATGGAGTAGATAAGATAACCTATGAGAAAAGCAAATGGCGTTATATGCACAAAAAAGGTGACACAGATAAGCAATCAAATAATTAATTTAGGCAAAACGGTAGCGATATTTACCTCAATCTGGTGTATATGAGGGCTACTCTGAGAGATTCGACGGTCTCGGTCTTATATGACGAACGTGGAAGCCGCTATAAATAATGGAAACAAAAAAACGTTAGCATCATGGCGTTCACGCGCTTCACAGGCCATAGAAAAATAAATCTAGAGAAAATGCTTACCTAATACAGCATGTAGAGCCCGAAAAATCGGTCGTGTTAAAACACAAACCGAAACAACACAAAAATCCCCTAGCAAAAGGGTTGTAGTATATCACAATACTAAATGTGAAGTTTCTAACTGCACTGGCAAACGTTCGCCTTACGAGCAAACTAGAAAAAGGACTTTCCAACGTTTTCGTCAATTTGCCTTCGAGATTAAATGCTGCGTCACAAGTAGTGATGGGCGGAAACATGCCGAGTGCTTCGAAACAAGGAATAATTCTAATCTGAACTCTCGTTTATTATGCTGATAAATGACGGCGGAAGCCACGAATAGTGAGCTAAAATTACATTTTTCAAGAAATGCTAGGAAATACTCTTACAGGAATGATAAACCTTCAAAACTCTTAATCGAGAACGACAAACACGCGATGGATAGCCCATCCCTATTATTTGGCATAAACCTCACAAAAACTAGTCTGCCGTACAAAACGAGAAATATATTTAAAGCAGAGGTCCAAAAACGATCTCCGGAATTGGCGGCCGGCTCCTGGCATTCATTAACCTAGGGTTCTCAACAGGTAATAAAATATTCAAACTAAAATTAAAGTATGGTTCAATAAGTCAAATGCAACGTATTTGCAGGCTAACAGAATTCTTTAAAAATATAAAACAGTTGGCTGGCGGTTCCCGATAATGCAATATAAAACAAGCCAAGCTATTCTAATAATATGGTGCATTGCTAATCAACTAAAATAAATAGTCACAACGGATTATAAAAGCTAATACAAATACATAGCTAACCTATACCTAGAATATAGTTAACTCATATTAGGAAAGTGGCATTTACCAGCAAATCAAATTAATAAATTTAGAATTAATAAACCGATGCGTTTACAGCATTATTTTTTCCCTAAACGCGGCATATAAATGAAATTTTAAAATTGGCAAAATCGAACTGCTACACTGTATAATCGAAAGCCTCGCTTTGTGAGCAGCATTTAGAAATAACGGTAACGTATTATTTGAAGTACCTGGTAAGAAAACCGATAAAAGACTGCAATGTATTTGTTAAGATTTTTTTATCACATTCGTTTTGCAAAAAAAAATATGGTATCCACTTCTAATATATCACCAAGCCACAGAACAAACAACATAACGCAATGCCACAAGTATCACAAGCCCATTGTCATAATGCACATCCTCGGTAATTCCTATAAACTGGCATATTTAAGGACTGATCTCACCTGGTTGGTCTTGTTTAGTTTCCAACATGCCATCCCTTTTTTCATTTCTTCACTGCCGGCTCCAGCTATACAGCTAAACGAAATGCGTCTAGATTTATGTCACAACATAATTGTTGAAATATTATAAAAGCATTTACAACAAAGACATCAATCCCTGGCCTTTTCTGCATTTTCTATGAAGTTTTTTCTGCATATCTGCTTTATTCACAAACACCATATAATATGTTGGTTGTAATTTTTGAAGATTTTAGGGCAAGGCTCATTTTCCGTTTTTTCAATCTTCTTCTTTCTTACTACGTGATCAGATGCAGTCGGGTTTTGTGACTGGAGGCCAGTAATACTACTCTTTTATCCATCTATTTTACGCAGGAAATTCCATCCTCAGTTACTCGCCAATCGAAATTACCACGCTTCAGTCGCTTACCAGCTTTAAAATCGCTTGACATTTATTTATTTTGCGTAAATATTATCTATCTTCAATTAAAGATAAGGATTAAACAATATAGAAATTAAAGGAGGATTTTATGGAGATGAGTTGCAGAAAGTTAATCATCCATTTGGTAGAAAAAGTGTTAAGAAAAAAGTTAAATAAAGTATATGTTAAATGGCTTGGGTTGGATTCTTAAAAGAATACTAAATTAATAGTGACAAAGTAGTGAAAAAATTATCGAAATACACAAAGTAATTTTTCCAATCAGAGGAGAGAACATGGACAAATCCGTGATGGCCTGATGCCCTAATTGCTTCTCTGCAAATGCATTCACTTTTCCTGTATATTTTTGGAATTCGTCGATATCTTCAGTTAGCTCCTCGATTTGCAGGGATTGGTGAGCAGCCTTTGAAACAGATAATTGATTCGTCTATTACGTAACAGTGAATTCAAAAATGGACGCAACTTATATATCTTATCGTATTATTACGGCCTGGCACAAAAGCGCTATTGTTTAAGTAAAAATTTCCTAAACAACCAATCGAATCGGGTGCGGCTCATTAGCGTTGATATGGATGAATATCTCAGCTCTATTTGTGTAGACTAGTAATCCCGATAGCTTGGAAGCTTTTTCACACACATCAAAATATTTATAGCTAAAAATAATTTCATTTCTCGCAGAGTTCTAACAGTAAATATTTTTTTCTTCAAACGTCAGTAAATCCGTCATTACTCGACTGTGTAGGCGACCGTGAAGTTTCGTTTTTCCTCCGCCGGAGCTTTACTTTTCACTTTTCCGCCGGCGGAGGTAAAAGTGTTGTCATAGCAACATAGATACAATACAAACACAAACAGACAACAAAATAAGCGTCAACTACTCAAGATTTATTAAACTACAATTTGTATTTATCACTCAATTTGTGACTGCATTTCTAAAAATCACTAATTTAGGAACAAATTGGTTATTATTTAATCGAACTTACTCAAAAACTGCTTATCAATACGGAATTAAAACGCAATCGGAGATGTAATTTTAAAGCAATAATTATTGTTGACAGTGTCCACTGACAGCTTTATGTTACTATTCACCGACACCGGTCTAAGCAAGGCCACCTACGACCGTGGTCTAAGCGGCCTTGCGAACCCATTTATCTTTAATAATAATTAGATATTATTAATATTAAAAAGAGATGTTTTTGCATTAATTTGTCGACATTTGAAGAAAAAACAGCATATTTTATTTGGAGGAAAAGTTACTTTTCATGGCTTGCTCTCTTTTAGCAGCCTCACTCCGTTCGGCTGTTAAACACGGGCGCGCCATGAAAAGTATCACTTTTCCTCCATATAAAATAATATACTATTCTTTTTGGGCAGCGTAAAAGTTTGTTCGAAAAACAAAATTTCCGATCATTTGTTCATTTACTAGATAGCCTGGCGATTCAATATCATCGGATATATTAACGTATCCGACACTTTCTAAAAAAACATCCACTTGATTACCTGAGTGGGTTATGGTTATAGCTTTTTTCCATATAAACTTCTCCTTTGGTGGGAAACGTGATCATTCTCAGAGTCTGACAGCAGGAATTTCCTCTATTCCTCTGCACAATTTAGAACATCCAACATCCATGGGAGCATTTGACTCGTCATCTTCGCCGTCAAATTCATCAAAAGATTCTCCACCTGAGGTAACTTCTGCCTACAATGCATCTATTTGACGTTCACTATGTTCTTTCAAGTTGATTCTTCCTAACATAGGGAATTTTGGTAACGCTTGAAAATTGTCGCACCTCAGCAAAGAAGTTTCACTTAAAAAAATCGTTTGACAAATAGTTCACGATGTTGATGCATTGTGATATATTTTTTAATACACCACAAATAAATAACTCTCAAGTTGTTGAATATGTTTGATACGATTAAGGAAAACAGTATTTTCTAATCTCATGCATTCTTACCAAAGCATATTTCTTTTGTAAAGTCGACCATGAAAAACATGTTGATAAGGTTGATCAACTTCAATTGACCCTGAGTGTATAGTTACTGCAAAAGTATTTAAGACATTAAGTCAATTTGTGTCCATTTCGTAACGTGCCAGTTCCTATATTGCTGCATAAATTTATCTGGAACCTTCCCGTTTGATACTGGATGCCAATATTCACCTGGCTTCATTTTCGTATCAATATCAACGCTAACGCATAATCGATCTTGAGGATTTGCGTATCCACAATTTTTAATAAAAATTATAATTTAATGGTCGTATTTCCCAATATTTAGACCAAAATTATTTCTGTGTTGCAAATATTCTTGTCATTATTGTCCGATTTTTTTTGTGTGAATACATATTAGAGTGAAATTATTTATAAGGAAATTGGATTTCCAAATTATTGAAACCAAAAGAAGGAGACCTCCATTTTGTATTTGCGATATCGACTCACGCTGAACCGTTAAAATGGAAATACCTACAACCATAATGTAACATAGAACAGCTATCACACTCCTTAGATGTAACTCAAACACACCGGGACTCGAAGTGGAAGCAGGTGGGTGCAACGATAAATATGATTTTGTGGTGGAATCATAGGATTTCAAGTCTGTAAAAACAGCCTCTATAGAAAGATCCACCTAGCATTAGCAAAGGGTTAGCGCAAAAGTCAAGAAGACATTACTTATCCCAGAAGTAATGCTTATTAATTGACGATGGCCAAGAAAACCGCTTTCGCCTCTATGTGTTTTTACCCAGCCGCAAAGAAACTAAGAGGCTTTTAAAACTGCTACATGAACACAGTCCCAATATTTTGCAAACAAGATCCCAAATCGATTTTAATGCTCTTAGAGATGTTTTTCCCACAGCGTTCCTCAAAGGATGTAATTTTCGCTTCAGTCGTGCTTTATGGAGAAAAGTTTGGGAAGTGAGACTAGCCAAATTTTATAAAGAAAATAAAGTAGTTAGAGACCACATTCATATGTGTGCAGCTCTGACACAATTGCCATAAGAGACCATGGCTAATGCATGGTTTCGTATAATAACAATACAGTGATTAGTTTGTTGGTCAGTGACTTGAAAGTGATCACGTTTGGATATAATACAACGAGTGGTATCGGGCACAACCAATTCGGTCAAAGAATTATAACAGAATTGAAAAAGCACACACTAACATTTTTTGAAGTGAAGACTTTTTCTTATGGCGCGTTTAGCACACTACTTCCTAGATAGTCAATAAGGTTGAGCTGTCTACTCATGTAACGCTCAATGCTCTCTACGCATGTAATGCTCAAAGCTGTCTACATTCGGCTATTTAACGCTCATTCGGGTAATTTTTAAGATATTTGGCATTTTTCTCGAAAACGGTTAAGAGTGGAGTTTTCACATTTCGCACGTTTTTAGGCAACACTTGGGGGCAGGCGATGGACCATTGTTTTTGGCGATCTGATTTTTCGTTATTACGTCAAATGTGCGAATTTTCAAAATTTTGCTTTGATACGCAATAACTGTTAAGAAAAATAATTAATTTTGATAAAATTTTCTGGACATATTCTTTTTGATGGTGTTCCATACCCTATTGGAATTAGCGAGAATCCGGAAAATGGCTTTTTTTGGGTATATATTTTTTTGAAAAAGAGGTTGTCTAGCGCCGAAAAGATGAAAGGATTGAAAAAACCGAAACGACGATAGTTCGATAAGGATTTTTTAGGTAAAAAACTCTAAATTATTCTCTGTTTCGAAATTGTTGGAAAATGGACTTTTGAAGGAAAATGCAAAAACATCGATTCTAAAAAAGGGTTTTCTTCAAGAAAATTACTTTTTTATGTAGAAAAGCTGATCATCTGACAAAAATCTACGCCCAGAACAATGCAACAAGACCTTTACAAATGATGACGCCTTTTATACAGAGTGAGTTACTTGAATTTAGACTTTTCGCAGTGGCTCCAGAAGTTTCTGGTTGGTAGCAAAGGCAGTAAGTAATAACTTTACAAAAACTTCTCTCCCATCTTTTACAGATGAACGCGGTATCACGACGACTGCAGCGACGGGAAAAGCAAACATGTTCGCCAAAATGTTTTCATTGCACTCTACCTTAAACCACCTTAAAGACCCGTCCATTTTACAACTGGAAACACGTAGAACATTGCTACATCGATTTTCAATGACTCCTTTGCCTGGCGCACTGCACCGCTCTGGAAATCACAACCTACAGCTATTCAAGAACCGTGTCAATCAACATCTTCACACACACACACACACACACACACACACACACACACACCGCTCGTTGAGTGCCATAGGATCTTAGTGTGTGTAGTCTCGAGTTTTGACACGACACATCATCACATAATATTTTACTACTGGAAAACCGAGTAATCTGGAGCAAATATCTTTTCGTACACTAAAGAGACGGGTTACGAATACAGTATACCAAAAATAGAATCGATACGATGGAAAATGCCGAATTGGTGATTTTTTTTGAACAATTTTGAACAATAAAGTTTAAGTTGGTTATTTTGTGGCGATTACGAACAGTTTCTGGTAATTTTAGGACAGATTTTGAGGCAAACTTTCATTTTTAGAATATCGATCGATTAGTCTTTGTGGTAAGTAAATATGCACAATTATATTTGCTTAAAATTTGGATATTTTCCAAGCGAAAAGCAGCGGTTTCTGCCGATTTCATGTCGAGGTAAAATTTGATTTTAAACATCAAAGTCTATAGCCTTTGTGGTAATTAACTTCAAAATATTTATCGAACTTCTGAAAATGATCATGAAGAAAATTAATCATTGCGACTTAGTGTATCAAATACATGATCTTCAGTTTTCCACGCTAAAACGTGCCATACAGACAGAGACTTGGACAATCGTTTACGAAAAAATTTAAAGGAATATTCACAAAGTAGACAACTTAGGTCTTTTTTTCAAAATATACTGTGTGATGCATTTACAAAATGAAGTTGATGTCATATACAGAAGACACTTTGTAACTTTCCATGCAATGCAAATTCAATATTTTTATCATCTTAAAATGTGTAGAAATTATGTGGTCTTCCTAATCCAAGGGTATTTAGGACTTGGTAGGAACTGGTAGGGTTGCTGTGTAGTATTTCGTAACAATCACAGTATCGGTTGAAACGGGAAGGTTCTATACCAGATACGAAAAATTAATTCACCCATAGCTCTGCCTATTAGCATTTAGTGTAGATATTTATTAGTGTAAATTGTGATGTGAACACTAAATTTATTTTAGAATGGCGAGAGCGATGCAGGCCTGATAGCTCTGATTACCATTATTTCTGGAGGGTGTATCGGCAGCATATTTTTTGGAATAATATTGGATAAAACGCACCATTTCAAGTGAGTAATTAACCGTATTGGAAGAATTTTCGAACATGAAAAAACACATTTACCAGAAATTGTTGAAACATATACTAATTTATTTTTATTATCCAATATATCAGTTTTATAGCTTGATGCGCCAGCTAATTTTTAACATTTAATAATTTTCAAACGATTTTCCATGGTGGCTCGATGTAATCTTGAGGAGAGCCGATATTAAAATGAAAACTATATTTGCTAATTATAAACTGCAAAGTAATGAAGGTAATTAACATACTTTCTCTTAGCTCAGATAGCCATTATTGTGCAATTAACTTTGTCAAACGTGCCACCGAGGTTATCTAGATAGATTGGTATAAAGTTTTAGTTTAAATTTTAGAAGTGTCTGGTCATTTGTTAGAAAACAAAAAATCACTGAAATTTTCCACATATGAGTTTTTGTCTGAAGAATGATTTGTAAATTTCTCAGAATTATCTAATTATAGATCTTACATTAGTGATATTCAGATACAGTCTTTTCAGATGCAATAGACGTTTAAACTTTCCAAAATATCTTTAAGAACAGACAATTTTTCGGGTCTCATGTTGGTTTGGGGATTTTAAAAGAGTATACAGTATGTTATTTAAGTATGTCGAGAAACTACAGGGTATTATTATTCTTTATTTAATTTTGAGATAAAAAATTTCATATAAACATGGGTCCGCAACGGCTTTGTTGTCAAGATTCGGGGTATTGAAATTGAAATTTAATTTTTGACTTTTTTAAATATCTTTTGCAAAAAATAAAATTATTGTACTAAATTGGGTAACGGGCGTTTTTCTTAGGAGAGAAATCATAATTTTTATGTAAAACTTAGAGGGCACAGCGTATGCTCTCATTATTCAGTTTAATTTGCGTTAACTTTTTTGACAGATTTTATTTTTACACCTTTTCTAGGCAAAGAAGGAGTATTTCCTCAACAATGCCAGAGGCAACCATTTTCAAAAAATATTTCTAATAGTTGCACATGATTCGTGTTCCCTAAGTGGAACCTTTTATAACAGTTCGGTAATGCGTTTTCTAAAAATATCTGATATTGTTCACCATTTCATATTATTCCAACCCAAATATTTACCGAAAATTGGTCTTGAAAATGGGTTTCTCTAAGAGCATGTGGATTTTCTTCACTCCATACAACTCTGTGGGGGAAATCTCTAGGTAACAGAGCTTGTACCTCCTGAATATGATACGGATGAAGCTGCTGATCTCTTGAAAATTTGCCGGGTAATTGTTTCAGGACTTTTATTAAGGACATCCTCCCATAGCTGAACAGTTCTTCTTGTTTCGGTTCCTCCCGCGGGTGTGAATTTCTTAAAACTGCCTGTTTCGCAAAGTCGTGCATGTAGAGGCACAAACTTTCCTGTTTTCCTCGAAAACGTTGTTGCCTCTGGCGTTGTTGAGAAAATATACTTTTTGCTTAAAAACGGTGTAAGAATTGGATTTATCTATAAAAACCCCAGAAGCTTACTATCAAAAAAGTGAAGACAAATTAAACTGAATAATGGTAGCCTGCGCAGTTCTGCATCAAAATTAATATTAAATTATGATTTTTTACCACAAAAAACTTGCGTTTACCCAATTTTGTTATCAAGATACAGTGTTAAAATTGAAATTTTTACTCTCTGCATCTTGATGACGAACTCATGTTTATATGAACTTTTAGTCTTAAAATTAAATAACGAATATCACTCTGTAATTGGTCAACGTACTTAAATAACACCATGTATAGGCTGTTTTTATCCAATGGCGAGAGTACCATGCCTTCTAGGTGACTTAATTTTATTTTAATATTATCTAATTCCAAGATTCATGGTACTATTGTAAATAACATATAGTTCTATGTTAATATTTTAACCTGTCCCCCTCATAGCTTCGGCAGATACTAACTTGCAAGCTGCAAGATGATATCCAATTATTTGAAACATGTCTCGATAATTTGGCATCCAGAAGCTTAGGAGGTTATTCAGAAACTAAATATAAATGGATGTTAATTCGTAAAATGTAATTGCGTATTAAATTCACACTTTCGAGTAACAGAGTGATATCACGTCACCGAGAGAGGAAGATCTCTGATAATTAATAAATGTTCTATAATTTAATGGTTTTACTGCTTTGAAAATTAAATTTGAGAAATGAACATACATTTGAATATTAGCTCTGTGAATCTAATAAGTATTTTTTGTATTTTTAGGAGAGTTAGTTTTGGCATTTTAATATTATCTGCCCTCGCGTTCATTCTAGTTGTTGTTTCTTTAGTAGAAAAGAGCCGAATCGGAACGTTCATAACTATACCAATATTTGGGTAAGTAATAATATAGTGGTATTTATTTCTTATATAGCATCTATGATTAGTATTTGTTTGCTTGGTTAGAATTAAAATATTAAAATCCCACGTGCCAATAGTGTTTTCACAAATATTTCACCTCGTCAAAAAAACTCCCACTCGATTTTTTGATAAGGGAACTGATCATGTGCCTTGTTAGAAAGGTATTTTTGAGCGTAATCGAAATGTATCTTAAACAGGTTTTTTTTATGTCAGTGACACCACACACTAAAGGTAGATCCTATGACACTCGGCGAGTGGTCTGTATGTGCGAAGATGTTGATTGACACGGTTTTTGAATAGCTGTAGGTTGTAATTATGGGGAAAAAGATGTCCTGGGAGTGAGTTCCACAGTGATGTAGGGCGCCAGACAAAGGAGTCCTTGTAAAGCGATGTTCTAGGTGTTTCTAGTTGTACCACGAAGGGGTGCGCTCTCTTGCCGTCTGTCCTGACTGCCTAAAGGCGTTGTTGGAGCGGGATGAGGCGGGCTAAATCCTGGGAACATCTGCCGTGAAAATATCTGTAAAACAGGGAGATCCCGGTCGCATATCTGCTGTGTTTCAGACTATCCAGCCAGATCCTGGGCCAACAACTGGTAGCCGACTAGACGCACAGCTCCCTTCTGAATATAATGTAACAGCTTTAGGGTGTGCTAAGGTGCGGCACCCCAGAAGCTCGATCTTATTTGCACTTTGAGAGCAAGAGCAGCTGCTGCGCTGTATACAGCTTTTTGTTGCGAACGTAGCCATGCAAGGACATATTACTGTTGGCCGAGACACCCAGTAGTTCAATTGACGAGGATGGAGGTCGTTCCTGCCATAATGATGTCAGGGCCCGCCGTATTGGTTTTCTTGATAAACGTGGCTGCTTGGGTTGCTTTCTGCATTGAACTGTACCAAATTTCTCCAGATCTTGATTAATTGTTGCAATCTGCTACTGTCCCTGGTAAAGGTTTTTCTGATCTAAATTGGGAGACAAGGGTACTGTCATCTGCAAAACTGTAAACAGGATTATTGGTTTCGGTCAACAGGTCATTAATATAGATGAGGAACAGAGTTGGTGAAAGTATTGCGCCCTGAGGCACGCCCGCATTAATGGTGAATGTGTCTTGAGAATTGTCTATCAACTGCAACTTGCAGAGATCGGTTCTAAAGGATTCTGGCAAGCCAGCTGCAGACAGACTCTGGCAGTCCGAAGGACGGCTGTTGTTGACCTTTCCGTCATGCCAAATTCTGTCGAATGCCTCGATTTTTTGTTAGGCGAATTCATCATGAGACTTGTTAGAAAAGTTTTTGAGCGTAACCGAATTGTATCTTTAACAGGTAACACTAATGCTAACAGTTGGCTCTTGAACTTAAAATGGAAGGATTAATTTTATTATCAACTTCATTTAACACCAATACTTTATAGATTTTTGAGGCAATAGCAGCGCAAAAAATGTTTAGAGAAAAAGGAAATATAACCCAACCTTTATAAGCTTGCTGATACGCTGCTAATGAACCACGCACCCAAATGCATTGAAAAGCGATTTTGATGAACTTTTAATATGTTCTTGTCTGCGATCTCCTGATGTTATTTTTTGGAAAAAACTGGCTAGTTGTCACTGAGGTCCTTCTACGGCACTAAATTAAAGTGCTAATGGTAATGTTATCAGTTTTCTGGAGCATAATGTGAGCTAACATAATTTCTAAATTGTTCAATGTTTTCTCCGATAATAACAATATTAATATTAAACTTAATATAGAGAGTGCTACTTTTTTCTGGACCATCTGTGTCTTAAAAATTTCTATTTTTATTATAATAATTTTTGGTTTTTGGGGCATGATAGGTATGTTACTTTTGCAAAACCACACCTTCCCCATTGTGGAATAAATAATATTTCATCATCAACTATATTTAGGAATGTCTTTAATTTAGTGTATTTAAATAATATCCTATAATCTGTTCTAAAAACCCAAGATATGGTCCGGGGTCCTCAAAGTGATGGGGAGCTGCGGGCAAGATGACATACTTTTTAATTGAAGCTAAATTTTAGAAAATTGAACTGCTCAAAAGTATGTACGTAAATCTTGGTTTTTATAAGCGTATATACAGGGTGTTTTAAATAGCGTGTGCCACTATTGCTATCTCTGAAACGGTAAGTGCTACGAGGCCGGTTAAATTAGAGAATTACTATTGATGTCCATTCAGGACCCGTATAGAGTGATGTCAAATTCCTGTTAGTTTCTTAGATGCAGGGTGATTTATGAAAAATGCCTAAAAATATTTCATCGATTATTACAAAAACTGTTAATTTTCGAGACACATTTTAAATGCGAAACTTTTATAATGTTTTCCGCTCTACAACAGGGTGCCTTCAAGTTTCACCTCCGGCGTTTCGTGTTCAACATCAACTTAATTTTCTTAAATACGGACCTGGATTTTTATTTCAGATTTTAAGAGCTTCTGATGTCCCAAAACCAATGACGTATCGCACTTATTCTAAAAAATACCTTTTTCACTTTTTATTTAATTCCACCATAATTTTTTTTTCTGTCTCTCTCTAACTCTAACACATTATGTTCTTATGGAAAGTGCCAATAATATGAATTTTTCGATTAAGAGAGATACGTCATTGGTCTTGGGACATCAGAAGCTCTTAAAATCTGAAATAAAAAATACAGGTCCGTATTTAACAAAATTAAGTTGATAGTGGTGCCGCGAACCCGAAACGCCGGAAGTGAAATTTGAAGGCACCATGTTATAGAGCGGAAAAAATTATAAATCTTTCGAATTTAAACTGTGTCTCTCTCGAAAATGAACAGTTATTGTAATAATCGACGAAATATTTTTAGGCATTTTTTCTAAATCACCCTATATCTTAAAAACTAACAGGAATTTGATTACACTGTAAACGGATCCTGAATAGGCATCAAAAAAGGCAATTTTCTCTAACTTAATCGACCTCGTAGCACTTACCCTTTCAGAGATAGGAATAATGGCACACGCTATTTAACGTATATGAAAGTTCCAAAAGTAAGCATAAAAAAATTAAAACGTATTAAACAAGCAAGTAGGAGTTAGATAAGGTGATGCAAGTCTGTCTAAGATGGCATAGTCAAGTTACTTGTGCACAATTCATTGCTTGATTTAAGACCCACGCACAATGAGTGGCACCAACTGAATCATATTTGGCAACTTACCCACTATTCTTTTGGTTTTGACTTTCTGTATAATTTATTATAATAAATTCGAGCTGCATCATTATCATTCGGCCGTCTTGCCTACAGAGTCGACTCTCGTCTTTTTCTCGCACAGACTGTGTGTTTAACTTGCTTACGATCCCTCAAACTTGCACAGTTTAATAAGTGATTTTTTGATTGATTTTGAGACTTCGTTTCATTCATTAACGGGCTGCTGGTCAAGATCTGACTACCAGAAGCTGTTTTTTTTTATTTCGCATCTGTCGACTCGACGTAGGCTTAAGGATCGGAGAAAGTTCATTTAGCAACACTTGAGTAGCTGAAGTACGCTTTACGGTTTGCACTCAGTTTGCAGCTGTGCAAAGGACGAAGAAGGGCCTAGAACTACAAGAAATTGTTTGGTTCGGATCCAATTGGTACTATAGATGCATAATTGAGGAGGAGAATCACTGGATCTATCATTTTGATGGGACAATCCCTCCTCGTGTTCAGTTTCATTTTCAGTAGTTTCAGTAGGAAGATAGAGATGATACGGGAATATAATATGGGTTCAGATGGTAAATGCAGCTTTTTCCAACCCGTTTGTTATATTCCCAACTGATGTCGCATTTCCGTATGTTCTTCCAAAAATCTCGGCGACCTGATAAAGCCCAGTGGTCCTGCCAGGGTGATTTTTCCAAAGTTGCTTCACAATTGTAGTACGCTTCGAATGGGGCAAAAAATGAGAGATTTATTACAAGCACCTTGTTGGATGGAATGCATTGAACTGACGAAGTGTTGCATCCATCTGAAAAATGGTTTACCCAACATCCGCTATGATAGCAGAACATCAGAGTACGTGATGTTTGATTTTTTTCGTGGAATAATAAGAGTAGGAGCAATTAAACTTCCAGCGGAGTTTCCGCAGATGGCAACTGTTACGTCCTGGCTTCGTTTCGCGCTAGTCAGAGCACCTCCCCGTCCATATTGTCGATTCGTTGGGGTGGAATTACTTCTTCAAGGAGCTCCATTTCCAATAGAGCGTAAAATGTCTGTACTTGCGGCTTGTTGAATGCTTTTGCTCTCGTTGCTGATATATATAGGCTCAAGAGCTCTTAACAAGATCCGGGGGTTGCGCTTCCGTACAGCCAGTCCTATTTTCGTATCTTTGTCGAATCGATGATTAATTTTATCTTTTTCAGCTAACCGGTAAGCTAGCTTTCTAATACCCGTTATACTTTCGAAGTCGCGAATGTAGGAGATCAGGTCCTTCTCCATTTCTACCGGGCTCGAATCGACCTAGATTTGCTGGATTTTTAGTAGAGTGACGACAAAGCGTAGCTTGTGTTACATTAACGTAGTTGCTGGCTTTAGTCAGCCCTTTTTTTCTGTTTGGCAGTCTATATGCCTTTAGCCACGTCTTCTTTGCTCCACAATGCCCGTAACGACTGTCTTTTATAGGTATATGGCATATTCAAATGAAAAGAAAACCTATTCAGACATTTACAAATGAATTCAATATACATATATTTCATTTATTAATTTATTTTTAATATATTTTTATTTTGCTCTACACTTCTCTTGTGACTCGACCCTATGTTACAATAAATTATTGATTGGAACATTAAGTTATTGTTAATAACAAACCTTATATCTTCATGGAATGATATAGTTTTTCAGACTTGCTATTTTTCGAATAAAATACCTTAAGACTTCTGAATATGATAAACAAATAAAATCTAAGCCTTATTTAAATATCATGCCACATAGGGATTATATTATATATTATATTATTATATTCTGTTATATAGTTTTATCAAATTTAACTTTTCTTTCAGATTTTTCATAGCACCAGTACTCATAGTTGGTTTTGAATACCTTGTGGAAGTTACCTACCCCATACCAGAGGCCTGTAGTTCTTCTACATTTAATGCAGCATATTACTTTCTATCGATTATCGCAACGCTATTGTTTGAAGGACTGTTTGATGCTATAGGTTATATTTGGACTTTTGTCGTAATTTTCTTTATGCTTAGCATATGTGCAGTGTTTGTTTTGTTTATTAATTCGGATTTGAAAAGAAGAGACGCAAATTTACAACATAATGAGAATAGTCAAAATAATGTTAATACAAATATGTGAGTTACCATGGCTAAACTTTAAATCAAGTACAATTAATTTAGTTTTGATATAATTATTTATTAAGTATTATGTAGAGTTTTATTTTATCTTATTTATAGTAAAACTTCAATTTATAATAAGATGATTAGTCGTCCTGTTTCTCAGAGGAGGCCCTATCCAGTTCGATGTTGGTTTTACCATTAAAAGCTAGTAAATTTTTAAATTTTAACTTAATTTTTATTCTACGAACACTTCCCTGCATAATTTTTCATTATTAAAGTAGTATTTTTCAGCGTACTATGCAAAACAATACTGATTTTTAGACCTAAAAATTAATTTGAGGTTTGAGTTCTTACCGTCATTCATATGAATAGTGAATTAGTAGGTATCGCAAAAGTGTTTTAGTTCAATTTTGATTAAAATTAGGTGTTTCATTTGAAATACATAATAGACAAAAGTACCCTATCGGATTATACCTAAATCCTTTCAAAAGTCAATAGTATCAAAAATTTCACTCGTTTCCCTAGAGGTGTCTATATATAATTTAAATTACGGGCAATAATATAAGCATTAAAATTAAAAGGGGGCCAAATCGAAAAATAGTCAGGACAGGAATCAACTAAGATAATTTAGGTGATGACAAAAATATGCTCTCTGTATGTTAGTTGTTCACTAATCATTAATGAGAAGCATCCATATGGCACCCTTAATTTGCAACACCCAGTTGATTGAAAAAAATTGAAAAACATATCAATGACACAAGAATAATAACTATTATTCTTGTGATTGTGGTTTCGTCTTTGACTCTCTCGAAAAATTGCAAAGAGTATTCTTTTGTACGTTTCAGGTTTGATTAATGCCGAGGAACGTGTAACTGACTTCCTGGAAATTGCAACTCCAGGTTAGTCTGATATTCCAATACTTGGCATTAATAATTGTAAAATATATATGAAAAAATGTGCTTTGCATGTTTCACTAAACATTTGATTCAGAAGTCAGTTCTGTACAAAATTAGCCCAATTCTGCAGTGCTAATTCTTCAACAGTATTAATTCTTAATTTTATTATTGGAAAGACATAAAATAGGATACATTTTCTACAAATTAACCCAATCTTCACCAAAAATATTACTAATATACAGGGTGGCCCAACGAAAAGGTCACACTCCTATTTGTGACTCGCCTGGTATATTTTGGCGAAAACCCTCGGACACGTCAATTTTGATTTCTAAGGGGCATCTATTTTATTGTAGCTAAAACACAGTTTTATTTACAATACCAAAACAGAATTTTTGCACTTTACACGCGTTTCGCTAACCATGTTAGCATCATTAGGAGATGAATAAAACGTTTAATCTTCTTCTGATGATGCTAAACATAGTTAGCGAAACGCGCGTCGAGTGCAAAAATTATGTTACAGTATATTGTGGATAAAACTCTGTTTTAGTGCATTTTGCCACAGGTTCCAACCCCCACCATAGCTTATTGTAGCTGTATAACACAGGGTGTTCCAAAAAGAAGATGTTGCGTCACACTTTAGAGTTTTAAATGGAAACGCCCAAATTGTATGTCATTTTTTGATTCTACATGAACTTTTTATCAAATTATGTATAATAAGGTTTATGCCTATCTTCAACGGTTTTGAAGCTAGTTGGGTTTGTAATTCTAATAATTTAATTTGATACTGATAATGGATTAGATGGTAAAAAATAAAAATCAATGGTTTCCACAGTAACAAGACTTTACTGCAAAGTTGGAAACACCCGACTGTTAGAAAAATCATACAACATACTAACTACTTACAACTAGATATACACTATGATACACACAGTAAAATTAAAATTGAAATTAATGTACTACAAAAAGGAATACACCTGAATGTGGTAATAAGTGCTGAAAGTAGTGTCCATTTTTCTCCAAGTACTGATAAAGATTCTATTCAAATCTATTCCGAACAAGTATATCTGGAAGTATTTCTCTACATTCAGCTGTAATCCGGTACCGCAGATCTTCGATTGAATCTGGCTTCGTACTAAAAACTTTACTTTTCAAATGTCCCCAAAGAAAGTGATCTAAAGGATTTAGATTTAAAGACTGCCAGTCCACTGATCAGGAAAGTGGGAGTCCAAAATCTGTCTTACTGGAACGACATAGCACGGTGATACACCATCTTGTTGGAAGTGATGATCATTTTCATTATCTTAATTTTCCATTATTTCCGTAATTAGTGGCTCTATCGTGTTTTCTAACATGTCCAAGTATACCTCGCCCGTCAAGTTTCCAGGAACAACATTACTTCCGAATATGCCTGCTCAAACATTTATTTTTTCAGGATATTGCGAGTGCACCTCTCGAAACAAACGTGGATTCGAGTGACTCCAGTAGGGGCAATTATGTCTATTTACAGTACCGTGTAAATAGAACGTACACTCATCTGAAAAACAAATATTAAATAACAGATTTATTAGATTATTGATTAAACGTTGGCTCGTTTCTTCGCAAAACTCCAACCTCTTGTCAAAATCGTCTTCATTCAGTTCATGAAAGTTTTGTCTTGTACGGGTAATATTTATGAACTTTCAAAATTTTTGTACAGGGTGGCTCTAATTCGAGTCTATGTATGGGGAACTCGAAAACCGTAAGAGATACAGTGTTAAATTAAGGCAAAATTGCGCATTTAGGTGACAGTAATGCTGTTTAGAAAGTTTTAAAATTCCGAGTATTTCAAGAGTTATCCGGAAAAAACCGAAATATTGAAAAATCGTTTTATTTTTTTCCTGACCTTATTTAAAGACGGATTTCAAATTGAATTGCACTTTTGCATTGCCACTTTTTTCGCTCTATGGTGGTATCCAATTTGGGATCCGACGTTTCGTCTTCAAGGGATTATCATCAACTTTCGTTTTTTAAATATGAATTTTATTTTTTTTATCGTTTTTCAGATGATATTGGCGTTATTAGTATAATTATGTGTTTATTTATTTTAGATATATTTTTTAAATTTTTATTTTATCCTTTTTAAATTACTTATTTTGCTTTGGCGTAATTTTAAATAGTTTAAGTTACTTTTGAAGTTTTTACATTCTATAAAAATATTTTATTTTGAGTTAAGTGGAAAATTATTAATATTATTTTTGATAAAACTAAAATATAGTAAAATTAAACAAACAGGTTCAGTTATTTTTTACCACAGAGGAAAATAAATAATTTTAAAAAAATTCAGAAATAAAATTAACAAAAACATAAAAAAAATAAAAACACATATTTATATAATAACGCCACTGAAAAACGATAAAAAATTAAGGGTCGGATTTAAAACAAGAAAGTTGATGGTGACCCCTTGGTGACGAAACGTCGGATTCCAAACTGGATACCACCATTGGAGAGAGCGGAAAAGTGGCAATGCAAAAGTGCAATTAAATTTCAGAAATTTCCAGTTTTTTATTACATTTCAAAATTAATTGTAATATGTGATAAAAAATTCTACTTTTATTGCATCAACAAAAAATATGCCTTTACTATTCCTGCTATATAGTAATACATTAAGAAAAAAGATTTCTAGGAAAAAATCCTTTAATTTTGGTTTTAAGTTGTCGTTTATATTAATGTTTATTTCGTCAAACTAAAACATTTTTTTTCTATATTTTGTACACTGAGATAAGCTCTTATTAGCTGGTAATAGAAATCTATCAACACCAACGACATATCTGCATTACATAGGTACCAGAAAAGTGTTTTATTGCGGCAAATAGCGGGTTATTTTTGAAAACACTTTTTTAAATATTTCTTTTACTAGAATAAAGGAGTTTTTTAAAGTTAAAAAGTTACGTTTTAAAACGAATAAGATATCGTTTTAATGTTTAGGGATTAACAAAATACTTTTAAACAATATTGTACTCTTTAAAATCTCAGGGTTGCAAAACAATCAGATAGCTACACATAAGAATATTTTTAATGATTAAAATAACATTTCATAAAAATGTGCTCTATTGCCCTTAAAAGTCCGTAGGTATAATAGTGGATACAAACATATTTTAATCACAAATATGTTTTCCTTTATGATTATTCGTTTTAAACCCAAAAAATAATCTATTAGCATTGTATAATACAATGCTATTAGTTTTATTTTCCTCAGTGTACTCCATCTAAATGAATAAATATTACATATCAGATAGAAATTACTTTTTTTCGTATAAAGGTCATAAAAAATATACCTTTAATTATATGACCAACTTATTTATTTTACTTTTACTATAGTTATTATGCGATTGTGCAGCGGTTTTAATTAGACGTAATTTAAACGAGAACTTTCTTATCAATCTGATTGCAAAAACTCAATTAATTTGGGTATTTAATTTGTTCAAGTTTAGGTGTACAAAGTTAAAATTTCCGAAATATCAATCTTGTTGCCATCTAAATCCCACACAAAATAAATATTCTATAGACTAAGCAATCCTCGGCACAAGAAATAAGTAATTCATATATTTATTTATCTAGCGTAATTTCTTGGAATATCATGGCTACAGGTTAGCATAAGCACGACCTTTTAGGTCTGTGTGTCCCTTTTAAAATATTATTTTCTTCTCGTCAATAGTGACTCACTGTTGAGTAATTGGGACTCCCAATTAACTCTGATAGTCCGGCAAAACTGGACTGAAGAATTGAAAAACATAAAAATGTGCCCTTATATGTTTCACTAAACCTTTGATTTAAAAGTGACAAGAGACATTCCATTGACACCCTAAAATTTGATATCAGAAAATCTCCCGTACTCTGTTTAATAAAATTTTGAATAAAAGTTGGGCGCGGTTGGGATTTTATGGCATTTTTTGCTCGACGAAAACCGAAATTTCGAAAATATCCATTTTTGAAAATTTATATCTGGCAGCCTATTCATAATAAAGGGTGGTTCAACAAGAGTGCAACGTTTAGTACTTGATAAAATGCATCTGATCTTAAAAATTGATAATGTGTATTTCAACTCGCAATACATAGGGTCTGATTAAGTATGAAATAAAACATTCATTAAATGGCCACCACGAATTTGCTGGCATCTTTTTGTTCTTTTGATTAAATTTCACAAAATAATTGTACACAATTGTTGATGACATGGCGCGTCTAAATCATGTTTCGTTGTTGGGTTATCGGAATATGCGCGAGACTTCACAAAAGACCATAACCAAAAGTCCAAAGTGCATTGTTTCTTGCACGGTGTGGCAGGCTGTATCGTTCTGCTGGTCTGCAACCACATGTCGTCTACCTCCATAGCGTCCAATACAGGTCACGCAAGTTGTCTTACTATGTTGCGATAATGGCCACCATTGACCGTAATTGCATTGCCATTTTCGTTTTCAAAGAAATACTGCCCAATAACTTCTGCGACGCACATTCGCACCAAACAGTGATTTTCAGTTGGTGCGTTTTTTGTGCACGGAACAGCCAAGGATTGCCCATGGTGTGTTCACGTACTCATCTATGTGGAAGTGCTCTTCGACAGAAAGCCTTAACAGAAAGTAACGTCCACCTCTTGACTTTGCAATACCCAGTTAACGAATAAATGGTTCTGCGCATGATCTGCTAGCTTAATTTCTTGTGTAACTGAACCATATAAGAATGCAAATGAAGATCATTTTTTTAATTCGAATTAGAATGCTTCATACAATTCCCAACTACTGTGGACGGCGGCGAGTCGACGCTTTTAGTTTTTCAGCAACATTTGCCTTTACTGCGGCAATATTTTCGATAAATCGTCCGAGACGACGAGGAATGTTTGCTTACCTATAAGCGTTTATAAGCTTGCCAGTCGTACCCTCTTTTTGGGGTACAATACCCCTTTTTCTATATAGAATTTTACCTTTTTCCTAAAAATCCAGAAGGGGTTCCAAAAATACCTCATTTCAAGACGGGCGTATTTAAAATATGGTGCAATAATATGTTGCATACAAATGGAACAAGAGCAAAATTTCCAACTTTTGTAGGAAAAATCAGAAATATTTTTCGTATATTCAAGTATCAAAATATTTTTATCTGGGCTCTTAAATATCAGAAGAAAAATGCTTATAAATAAATATAAATAAATTGGTTCTGATTTAAAACAGCTAAAATTTCTGAAATTTCCAGTTATTTATTACATTTCAAAAATAGATAAAAAATTCTACTTTTTTTGCATCAACATTAAATATACCTGTACTATTCCTATAGTATAGTAATACCTTTGTTTATTTTCTTATAAAGACAATGGTAATACATTAAGAAAAATATTTTTTAGCAAAAAATCCTTGAGTTTTGGTTTTAAGTTGTCGTGTAAATTAACGTTTATTTCGTCAAAATAAAAGAAATTTATTTTTTCTTTTTGTACACTGAGAGAAAACTATTATTAGCTTATAATATAAATCTATCAAGACCAACGAAATATCTCCATTGCATAGGCACCAGAAAAGTGTTTTATCGTGTTAAATCGCGTGTTATTTTTGAAAACAATTTTTTTAAATATATTTTTTTACTAGAATAAAGGAGCTTTTTAAAACTAAAAACTAACTTTTTAAAACCAATAAGATACCGTTTATGTTTCAAGGAATCAACAAAATACTTTTTTTAACATACTGTATTTTTTAAAATCCTACGGTTGCAAAACGATCAAATAACTACACACAAGAATGTTTTTAATGGTTAAAATAACATTTCAAAAAAATGTGCTCTATTGCCATTAAAAGTCCCTATAATAGTGGATACACATATTTTAATCACAAATGTGTTTTTCTTTATGGTTATTCGTTTTCAACCCGAAAAATACTATATTAGCTTTATTTTCGTCAGTGTACTGAATCTAACTGAATAACTATTACCATTTTATAATAAAAGACTTATAATAGTATATTATTTTATATGGAGGAAAAGTGATACTTTTCATGGCGCGCTCGTGTTTAACAGCCGAACGGAGTGAGGCTGGTAATAGAGAGCAAGCCATGAAAAGTAACTTTTCCTCCAAATAAAATATGTCGACAAATTAATGCAAAAACATCTCTTCTTAATAGTAATAATATCTAATTATTATTAAAGATAAATGGGTTCGCAAGGCGGCTTAGACCACGGTCGTAGGTGGCCTTGCTTAGACCGGTGTCGGTGAATATAATGTAACATAAAGCTGTCAGTGGACACTGTCAACAATAATTATTTTTTTAAGATGGCGTCTCCGATTGCGTTTTAATTCCGTATTGATAAGCAGTTATTGAGTAAGTTCGATTAAATAATAACCAATTTGTTCCTAAATTAGTG
>MU181980.1:231585-258589 GCA_016904865.1 Pissodes strobi
ATAAGCAGAATAACGTAAATACAGTAGAAAACTATAATAAGCAGAATAACGTAAAAAAATGATAAAATACTGTAGAAAACTGTAATAAGCAGAATAACGTAAATACAGTAGAAAACTATAATAAACAGAATAACGTAAAAAATGATAAAACACAGTAGCAAACTTTAACTAAAAACAAGCGCAACTCAATAGTTGACAATGACTGAAACTGATTAAATTTTCTCCATATCGAATAGACGAAGTGACCCTTGGCATTATTATACTATTGCTTAAGACGTATTGTTCCCTTTGCGGAACATTATTCGTATGAGATTAACATCTAGAAAACACTTTTATACTTTGATATAGTCATATAATTAAAAAATACATAATTTTATTCAAATAAATTAACACAAATTTATTATATGAATTTTAATTAGTATATTCTATAATTATAGATTCCCTTAAAGAATGAGAGTGTGCGATCCAATCAGATCGATTTGCCTTGGTTTAGGTAGCACCCTTATCCTGACCAATGGGTGCGCGAAGTACCCATAAGGGGTGGAAACCTTTACTAATGGTTCCTTACCTACTAGAAGGTACACTTTTGCTATTTGCAAATTAGTCTCATGCAGTTCGCAATCACGAAAGTTGCAAAGGTTCAGGGGTTTATTATTCACTTAGTAACAAAATATTCAAATATTCATAGTGTTCATATTTCAAATTCGTATTTTGTGTGGTGATTTTGTGGATTTTCTTTCCTTTGATGAATCATCTCACTTATAGCATGGAACGAACCGATATCCCCGTTACTTATAATAATTATGATAGTAAGTAGTTCACAAATGCATTTAATTTATATAATTTATATTCAGTTGGGTGTGTGTTGTGTTTCCAAACATTCGACCAAACGCTAAAATTATTTATTCAGTTATTATCGCAATAGGAATGTGTTAAAATGACACTCTCCGCCTTCTGCAAAATTTGTAAAAAGGCATATTAGTTGTTTGTAAAAATTATTATAAAGACATAATATATTCTGGAGGTTTATTATTTATGTTATTGATTAAATAATGTCTTTCATGTTAGAAATAATTAAATATTATTTAAATTCGATATATGATGGAAATGTATAAATATTATATACCAAATCGGCAAAAATATAATAACTTTGAATAGTAGAACCTTATTGCAAGAACAGCTTATTTTTAACCACGAATTCAAAATTTTGCATGTAAAAAGCAAGGGATTTTTATTAAAACTATATATTAGAGCGTGTAGAAATAAACTGTTTAAAAAGTTTGATGCAGATACAAGGGACTACCAAAGCTTACTTATTTTTTTATTATTATGAGCTGTAGTTTTACTTCGGTGGTAGATATTACCTGCAAATTGCGATTTTAAGGATAGTCTAGGCTTATTGAAATTCGGTGAAGTTTAGATGAAATGGCACTACAACAAAAGTTTCTCATTTTCGAATGGAAGCTCAGATTGGTACCAGATACCCCACTGGTGATGTCTTTCCCTTTCATATCGAATGATAAAGGCCCTTGGATAATATATGAAGTTTATCGTAAATAGATATCGCATAATTTCTATGTTCAATAGGAAATTTTCAGAGTTTCTTCTGCAAAAAAGTTATAGATATGTTCAGATGTTCTATGTTGTTGTGGGGGATTCATATCTGTTAGACAAATTATTGCCTATTTCTCCACCTTAGTTGTAGACTTTTTGGATATGGCCGCTACGGCTCTAGCCCTAGGGTGAAAATTTAACAAGGGCTAGTTTAGTGGCCATAACACTGAAAAAATTAAGATAATTTGAAAATGCTGAACGTTTCAAGGAACAAATCTGCCCTCATGTCAAGAAAGAAAAATGGTTAATAAATGCAATTAAAACAGTAAATAGCTCGAGCACTTTTTCGAGTTTTGAATTGATTTTGTTCCTCGGAAGTTCCAGCTTTTTCCAGTTCTTTTATGTTGTTCAGTTTCGTTAGGATCACTAAATTAGCACTTATCCAATTTACACCCTGGGGCCAGAGCTGAAGCGGTATTATTCAAAAAGAGGTCTACAACTGAGGTGGACAAATAGGCAACAATTTGTCTGACAAATTAGTTCTACTTACTTAAAACCTTTATAATATCATTCATATTAAAGCTTTATTGCACCGTGTGTGTGTGTTCCAACCCTTGCCTTTAAATGTAAAAGGGATTGAATGGATATATTATGCGGTACTAAACGGGAAAGCCTCTGGTGCATTTCTGTAGCAGTACGAACTGGCACGGTACGAAACGGGCATACACTTACCATCTATGGGCATACATTTTGAGATTCTGTGCAAGTAGACTTAAAAAAAATTGCTTTGTATCGAGTAAAAGGGTATATTTTAGCGTTTGTTAGAATCGTGGCATGTGATGAAGTTATCCTAGCAATAGATAATTATTATAATGTTTAATTGGTATATCCATATAATGTTTGGAATAGTGGCGGTTTATGTGTAATTATAAGCATGACTAAACTAATTGCAGTGAATGTTGGCAATTATTACAATGTAAAATCTAAGTTATGCACTAACTTAAGGTTTATATTATTTTCTAAAAAAAATAACTCAAAATGTGAACTATAAATAAAGGGGCGTTAAGGCGTTATAGAGGAGATCGAAAGCCAGGATTCATGTCTTTCTCCAAATATCCTATTGCCAATATCTGCAGATATTCATTAAATTAATATACCTTATGCTAACCGCCTTGAGCAGCAAATTAAAAAGAAGCATACATATTTGAAAAATCATTTCAAAAGTATCACAGCAAAAATATTCTAAAATAATCATAAATTATTATAGCAACAAATTTCTAAAATAAATTTTTTTATAGGTTCATACCCAGTTAACAAATGCAAGGTTAACTTGAAAAACAGCGAACTATGGAAAAAGTTTCACAACATGGAAACAGAAATGATCATTACAAAATTTGGAAGGTAAGTAAATTAATACAATTACTCATCTATTCAGATTTCTAAAAGGCAATTCCTGAACAAACACCTCTTTCATTTCTCCCCACCTTTCTCTGGTAAATCATTATCTGAACGGCAGATGTTCTAATGCCCTCCGTCCATAGCGCTAATGGGTGATCTCTGAACCTTTTCCATAGTAGGAATTAGTACCAATGGAGTTTAATTATTTACGAAAATATTAATTAACGGTAGCACAAAGCTGTTAAATGAATGTTGAAGATGCGCACATGAGATCACATTCACGTATAGGCTCATTGCGGATCCACCTTGTTAGGTAAATTCATCCCGGCAATGCTGGCAGGTCATCGGCGTTTCCTGGGTTGTAACCTCCATATTCTATTTAAATCCTCAACGATCAGGGACGGATTTAGCTACCCCTAGGGCTTAAGCCGCTGAACAATTTCAAGGGAGATATGGGTTTATATATTTATTAAATGCAACATTATAACTTAGCTGCTATTAATAACGTATACATGTACAACATAGGCAAAATAATAAAACTTTGTTATACATTCAAGAAATTCTAATTGGATAAACCAATGTCCTTGCTATAGACAGCTTCGCTAGTGTTTGACGGTAAATCTCGGCAAATGGGACGGAAATGTGCAAGCGGCATCATAACCATGCGCAGTGATTAGTGCGCAGCTACTTCTGAGCTTCCTTGTAAAACGTGTTCTTTCTAACGCCAGAATATAGGCAACCAATTACAAATAAGTGGTTACCTATATTCATTCGTCACGAGGCCTAACGTGACATTAGATTTTCATTTCGATGATTTCGATATAGGGTATGTTTACACATCAGTTTCTCGAGTACTCAATTTTTTAAATTAATTTTAAAACTGAAAAATGGCTTTTTCCAGAAGACTTATATACTCGCATGCATTGATGAGGTTCATTATTAGCTAATTGATTAAAATCGAAATAATTTAAAAAATGTAACTTCATCGCCATAGTGCGGTGTCAATGCTATATGTATACATTGATTTTATTTAATTAATGTATTTGTCACGATGATCTATCCTAGCACACCAATGAAAAAACTGCCAAACAAGTGGTACCTCTGGGCTAAATCCGACCCTGTCCACGATTCGCCTGTTGATCATGGCACGCTTGTTCAGGACAGTTGACAGTATGTATCTTCACAAGTCTTATGTCTCTTTTACCATAGAATATGATAACTTTTACCTAACTATGAAAGAGGTTCTCCATCATACATCCTTCCTCATTCCTGAAATCACTGACAAAAATAACAATTATTATTTAACACGTTCATTAATTCGTTCATTGTCAATAACATCTGTGCATAGCCACAGATCTGTCTGCATACAACTGGGCGGGGGTCACGCGCTATAGGGGCTCAAATTCTTCAGTTCGGGATGTTGATTAATGTTTTGTGAGACGGAGGCCCTCCGTCTTTCGGTCCAAATTTAAATCCCACCAGATATACTGAAAATCATATACAGTGCCGTAACTGGCCACTGCTGCATCCCGTGCGGACAAATTTTATTGTAATGAACCATGCAACATTTTCCTGTTCATAAATCAATACCGAAGCTGGAAATTTTAAAAATTTGCTAAAATATCTAACGAAAAATATGGCCAAATCAGTTACTTAATAACAAATGTTCTAATCGTCAAAAAATTTCTTAAAACACTGCTCATAAATTTAATAACCCTTTAATATTTGGCAGATACTGTTAAAATTATTAATAAATATTAACTATATTTTTTTAAATACTTTTATTAACTATAATACATAAGAATATTTCAAGCAAATAACTTTCTAAAAAACGTAAACGTATGAATTAACATAATTTGAAAACCTCTTAAAGTACAAATATGTTCTCTTAATTTATTTATAATCTCGATGGCAAATACAAATGTTCTATTTTGCCAAAAATTCTCCTATTGTTATAGTGACGGAAAATTTATACAAACTACGAAATTTGCATCACTCAAACGCAAATGGCCATCAATTTATATGCAATTTACCCCACGTTAAGTTATAGATTAACTTCTTAGTGTAGTTACCCGATTGGTTGGTTTAATTTTTGTCCTACCTCGCCTTTTTATTGAGTTACTGTTTTGCTCACTCACTTTTTGTCACAGAACCGTTTTCGAAACCCTTTTCCGTTAGAGAAAACTGAAACATAACTGGGCTTACCTCACAAAATGATAAAAGATGCATTATTCACATTATTGTACAATAAGAAGTGTCAGATCTCCGAACTTGCTAAATTACTGAGATGCAAATGAATCACCACTGTAAAATTGCGAACTTTCGTATGGAAATTCTCAAGAAATCACATCACTACACACTACTGTTATAAAGCTTAAAAGATACTCCAAGACGCAATATTAATGAAAGCACATATTGAAAATAACAAAGAAAAACAAATCAATCATGAACTCAATAACAAGGTTCTTAATTTAACTTTTTAGTAACAACAAATAGCTCGTAACTGTCCCCTCTCCCCCTCGACTAGCCATGGTCACCGATAGTATCGCTTTGAAATACGTTACTTCTAATGAAATGATATTTTAATTTATCTCACTTGCAGAATGCAGAATGCCACCATCGGCTACTTTGCACACACAATATTATTTAGTAGGAAAATTGTATTCCTCGACCCTATCTTCCACTACTTTAACATATTTGTCCCCTATTACTCATGTCATTTTATGTATGGAACAAATTAAAAAATAATCATCCCCCTTCAATACCTTTCTCGGCTTTTTCCTCTTGCTGTAAATAATTGTTTTTTTTTCCTTTGCGGAAACAATGTTTCTGGTCACCTGTTGCGATGTTCAGAAATTAGGTGGGATAATTAAAATGGGAAAATAATACGAAACTCGTATCATTTAAGATTTGCGTAGTATTTTCTAAACATATTTGCCTGCCTGGATAGGATGTTGATTTGGGATGAAATCTAAATAAACTATCAATCGGTAAGGGATACACCCATGTGGTTTTTGGGTGCCAAATTTTAACATAGGGGTCATGTGTTATTATAAGCAAGAGTAAAACCACTTCCTGCATAGATCGGTCTTTTTCATAAGTTACACTTCCTCTGTTTCTTATTTAAAATATTTAGTTCGAATTACTTTAGGTCACACTTAAGTTGTAGGTATGGAAAAACTATGTTTTTAATTGCCGTCATTTAAATTAAAATTGTTCTGTCTATACTAGGCCTTTTTTGCTTTTTAAATATTTCAAGATGTAGAATGCGATATCTGAAGAACAAAGTTATTTTAAAACAGTTATATTTGTCACACATCTTCGAAGTTTCATTTATTTCAATTTGAAAACTAGCTTTTTTGGCTTACACAGAAAATTATTACTAATGAGATCTTGACAATCGTTGTACAAGTTACCCAATTCTTTAAACTATGATAGGGCATGATTTTGTCCATTTTGACCACTAAATGATCTTTAAGGTCAATCTTTATTAAACAGACATAAAAAAAATGAGCAACTGCCTTCCTTCTCTCCATCTCCCTTTTCAACCGCATCTTTAGTTGATATACCTTCAAATATGAATTATTTGCTAAATTTGTTTTTTCTTCCACAAACTTGACATTAACCACCTGCAATGCGCATACATCGCATTTCTTCCTATTTCTACAATTCTACGTTTGCAAAACTAAAACACAACAAAAAAGGTAAAAACGGATATATTCGTTATATCCCCTTCTTCTTAGCTCACCTATGCAATTTATTTAAAAATTAAGGGTTCAAATCACTCCCATTCTCAGCCTGATAACGGCTAAAGAAGTTTTGAAACTGGGGTCGCTTTTTTCGTTTCCTCGTTTCCGTTTCATCGAGCGATTCTTCGTTTCCGTTACATCGAGCGTTTCCTCGTTTCCGTTACATCGAGTCAAAATTCAGTTTGGAAATACGTTCTACTTGAATATTTAAAACTAAAATCATTTAAACGCGATAATAATTTGTATCCAAGCTTTTAATAAAATTAAGAGAAAAATGTAAGAATGACAAACACACTGGAAGTCACTACTTTGAACTTCGATTAGTCACTTTAAACAATCGTTAAATTAATCAACGTTTTGAATGCGTCACTGTCAGAATGATATTAATAAATGTGTGATATTTAAAGGACGGATTAGTCACTTTTGAATATATCACTCTCACTTCTGTCAGTATAATATTAATAGTTGTGTGATATTTGAAACACTGATTAATTCAGCAGCGACTAATCGTAGTGCAATGTAGTGGCTCTTAGACTAAAGAAAGCCACACACAACACATTTTTAACGCCTACAAACGATTTTTTTAATTTAAATATATTGTTCTACGTTTTGTACGGGCTAAAATTTAATTTTCGTAGAAACATAATTTAGGCCTTTTTTTGTTGAAAGGTGGTTTTGATTAGACTTTTTCTGTATTTAATTTTATCTTGTACTAATATAAATAATTAAATAAATACTGCATTTCTTCTTTGTGCTATATGACGGGTCTTCGTATTGGTACTGTTTTATTGGTAAATCCTTCATATTATAAAATTATATTAAAACACTAAAAAAATTTAACAGTAAGCAGTGTTTAGAAATCTAACTATATTCAAAAACACCAATAAAAATTTTAAAGCCTGCTTTTTGGTTTATTCTTGTCTAACCTCTACAAGCCTAAAATTTTAGAATTTGAATCCATAGGCTCAATTAATCAATTCCTAGTATCTAACAATAATCGCATTTACATTTTAGCTTATCCAGTAATTTTTTAATAAAGTTAAGTAAGCATTAAATTTTAAATTAAAATAATAATAATTTGAGAACATTATCTTGGTATTTAAATTAAAATTATTTATTCTCTTAAATCTGACTGGCGACAGTTCGTCATGAAAGCTAAATAGTTTAAACCCCACTTTAGTCCTCTCTTTGTCCCAATGGTAATTACGAAGCCATTAGTACTGTCTGTGTTGATTTTCAGCATAGGTATTTTACTTATTTCTGCCCTTTTTAGGGTAGAAGTGACTTTTAGTATAACCATATTTACGATATTTGCATTCGTTAGTTCTTTCGTAGTTAGCTTTAACGTTATAGAAAAGTACCTAATTCCTAAATGTGTGAATTCATTATATAATTATTTCATTTTCGAGTAAAATAACTGATAGTTCATTATATCTATTTTAATTTTGACTTTTCTGACATAGAAATATATTGTTATCGCATTTATAGCATCTAAGCTTAAAAACTAGTGATGAAACGATTATTGCTATATGATTGCGATAAATAGCAATATATATATAAAAAAAATTATTTCCTTTAAAATAGTAAATAACTGATAATATTATACGAGATATTAAATCAAATCATATTAAATGAAATCAAAAATATAGAAACGAAAAGTATTTATAAAAAAAAAACTGTAAAACCCCAGAATAGTTGATAATGATAATTGATATATCAATATCAATAGGCAAGAGCATAACACATAATTTTTAAATTATATAGACTTTGTCGATTTCTTTTAGGAGTCTGGATTAGTACTGCTGTAGGAAAAAAATTCTTCTGAATCTACAGATATTAAAGGGTCAATCTTTTAGTTCTTGAATACGTGGTACTCTCTTTCCAGTACTTATATATATCTGAGGAACTGGTGTAAGATGGCGATCTTATGTAACTCTCATTTTCTTGTTGAGCACTGTTGGCAGTATTGGCTGTGAAATTAGTAACAACCAAAAAGTGAATTCCTAGGTTAAAAACGTACATTTTAATGTCATTTATTTTTGTTATTACAATTAGGTTCAAACGTTTCGAACACCGAATGATTTTCTTCAGTGATTTTTTTCTCGTTTGTGTTTCCTGATAAGTACGGAGATTTTCTGGATTGGAAATTTTCTGTAAGTGTCCTCTGTTTTGTTTCATTCATATCTTAAGATCATATAGGGCATACATACTTATTAATACAATTTAGAATTTAATAAAGAGAACTGACAAATACACGTGTCAAAGAGGACGTGCACTGCAAGTGATAGTTCTATCGTGCACAGCAGCATTTATTATTAAAGCCCTTTATCTTCATATACTTATAAAAAATAATGTTGAAAAATTAGGGCAGATATGAAGCTATGTTTCTGAATTCTCTGTTAAACTCCATATCATGCTTACCCCACACATCCTCATTTTTCAAAGTAATATTCTTCTTAATCACGCACTTTAAATGAATATAAAACTAATCATGTAAAATCATCAAAAACGTAGTCATAACCAAATTTAACCATGTGCAAAAACTCCTAACTGTAATTTTACTTTTTGGTTATTGGTACCTGAGATTTTTGACGCCATTTATAAAGGTATAGACTAGAGTAGAGTACTATAAAATGCCAGCTAGTAAATCAGCTATTGTGAAAGTCAAGTGGTTCTTGTACCTTGTGAAGTTGTAAATAACCAATAAAACGGATGTTACGGTTTAAGTTGGTATTTTGTTTCCGGTATGATAAATATATTTTCTTAAAGTATTTCTTTTTTGTTTCCACTACCAAATTTATTATTGACTATTTTTTTGTAAACAATGACTGGTGGAAAATATCATAATCGGAGGAGAGTATTTCTGAAACATGATGATAAAAGAATACAAAATCTTTATATATTTTTCTGGTTTTAACCAAATATATAAAACAATGAAAAATTCAATAAGATTCAGGTTTTTCCGATAACTAGGTGCTACTCATAAAAACTGAAAAATTGTTTTACATGTTTTATTTAATTATTTTAAAAATGATCGAAGTAAAATTTTGAGAGATATAAGTATTCTTCACTAATCCCTGTATACCGCAATTTGCGAAATTATATTTTCTACCTGGAAAACGATATTAAGCACTTACTAATGATTTACTATGAAATTTTTGCAGAAAGTCCAAAAACCTTTAAAGTGTGAATAGATTTACTTTATTGCCCGCTTAACATTAACTATTCAAGTATGTTGAGAAATTTCAATGATATTGGATATAGACAAATATGGTATCTCTTAAGAAATGGGACAGAAGTATTATTTCCTCATGGCAAAGCTGATAAGAGGGATAGACCTACCTAAAAGTAAAGCCCAAAATTTTAAATTCGGGCTAAAATTTCCTGTATTCAAATTTCGATTCTTTTGACCTTTCTTGGAACAATCTGAATGACCACACTTTCAAATTTTCGACCTGCCTTACGGATCACTCTAAACCAAGCACCTTGCACCCCCTCAAATTCTGAATAACGAGTTATGATTGTCTAGTTTATAGGGAACTTAGCCTATATTTCAATATGCTCAACTTTTCCGATAAGTTTATATACACGAAAAATAGCAAAGTTCTTCCATTTTGTAAGAGATGTAAGTAACATTTACCAGCTAAGGACGAGTTTGGGTTAGTTTGGGTTAGTTTGGATTAGTTAGAAACTGATATAGTGTGAATATTCCCATTAATGGGAATTGCTGTCGCATGCCGTTCCAATGAACTGTATCAAATAAATATTAAAAATGTTAAAGTCCGCAACGATTATTACTATCACAATTGCGGATTCGAAACATGGAACATCAGTTGTGAAAAGTGAAAATGCCCAAAAGTTTTCAAACATATATTGACTGACCAAAGATCTGAGGTGGTCCCTACCAATTGTATGAGATAATATCTCATACAATTGGGAAATTTCAAAACCAACCTGAAAATGACAAAATTCTTCCATTTTATAAGGGATGTATGTAACATTTACCAGTCAAGAACGAGTTTGCCCCCGAGTGAAACGAGTGCTGGCAAAAAAAACTCGAGATTCATATCGTATATATTTTGTTTCCACTCATAATTTCAAAATGTATGAAAAACCATAGTTTTGATTTTTACACTTCGCTATTATGAACTAGCAGATTTCATTTCTTAATTTAGGTTTTGAGACCCGAACTAACATTGTGGCGCTTATTTGAGAAGAAAACAAATTGGTGGTTTTTCGTGGTCACAGTGATTGTTTCCAGGAATACTTTGCTATCAGAAACGCCCAACAAGCAGTATAAAGTATAAAGCAGTTTACAACTCGAAGATTGGTACCAGAGAAAATACAGTTTCATAGATTTTGCCTCTGACATACTTTGAAAAAAAAATTGCAATATTAGACTTTGCATGTGTCAAGCCTAGTGTGAATATTCCTAAATTTTCAAGACTCAAATGTCTTCAGCCGGGAGGAAGTGTGATGCTACGCATGTGCTGACTAAGATGGTAATGCGTAATGGAAATTGCTGAGGCATGAAGTTCCAATAAATTGTTGAATTTTGTTAATGGTAAAGTAACCATTATTATTATCACAATTGCGGAATCAAAAAATGGAACTTCAATTGTAAAAATTGAAAATGCCCAGGTATGTCATTTCAAAAATTTTCAAAAATATATTGGCCTAAGATTTGAGATGATTACTACCAATTTTATGCCATATTAAAATGGGAAATTGGTAAATATCCAAACTAACCTTTTGGAACAAACAATTTTTCAACTCGGACTCCAGGTAAAAGGGCAAATTTTTTTAAATTTGTGTCACCTCACTCCGAGAACATACCGGACATTCCTTCAGAAGAACACTGGAGTTGACGTCTTGGTTCTCAACCGACATGACCTCATGCAATTCCCCAGTATTGCCAGGAACTCGGAAGGTAGTGATGGACAACTAGAATGGAATGATATCCGAATATCACTGAGTAATATTAATAATTATTTTTAATTTATATTATATTATTTTAATACCAATTCTTATGGTGTGTTTCGAAGTCCTTCCCATTCTGGTCATCCACCACTACCTTCCAAGTTGTACTAAATCGATATTCAATTTTTATGGATATTAATTAATATCCATAGAAATTGACTACAGATTTCGTAAAATTTTATATTTGACATTAACCTCCATAGAAACATTCAAAATTAAATATTTTTATTTTATTTAATTCTCTAGTGATGTAAATTTCCACTTAGCAACCAATGCATTAATTGATATAATCTACTTAGCTCATTTAAAACAATATTATAATTATTAATTATATAAAACACATATGTATCGCCAATTGGAATATGGAATTCAATTCTTATAATATTAATAATCGTATTTAATTTGTTAAAAACACTCGTTTTTGATTCTCACAGGTATATTTAATAACTAAATGTTCATGACAATTGTTTCGGTACACAGTACCTTCATCGGATGACGAGTAATTTAAACTAGTTACAAGACTAAAGTGCTGAAAATATATTGGTACCTCTTAGGGTCATAAAATGGCCAATACCAATATATTTTCAGCACTTTAGTCTAGGAACTAGTTTAAATTACTCGTCATCCGATGAAGGTACTGTGTGCCGAAACAATTGTCATGAACATGAACATTTAGTTATTAAATATACCTGTGAAAATCAAAAACGAGCGTTTTTACCAAATTACATAGTTAATGGATTTTCATCAAGTAACAGTCAACTCAATCAAGTTAATAATTGTATTGTTTCTGTAAGTATATTTACTATATGATTTAAAATAATATATATATTCAAGACGATGCCTGAAAACTGAAAACTACTACAGTTTAAAATAGCCTGCAGTGATTGAATATTCTAGATGGCACATACAATTAGTGATTCCATCTTCAATGTTGGTCTTTGCCATTAAGACTTTTAAAATTACCCGATTAATTAGTTTCTTTTATCCACCATCTTTGCATCTTCAATAAGGTGAGTTCATATCGAGTATATTATATAGACTATGGAATTTCGCCATAATTAATCGAATAATTATTCAATTCCCCATTAACCCGTTATGATGGACGCGTGCAGACATCTTGTTCAGGTTTGAGAAAAATCAATTGTGTCAACAAAAGAAACGTGTTTTGGCAATATTTATATTTATCGTAGTAATTTCGGACTCAGAGTGAAAATGATACTGTAGAATAGCAGACAAGGATAGCTCGGAAGATAAAAGGCAGGCATCCCGGGTGGCCATCAACTGTCTCTTTCTGCGTAAAACAGCTCTTCGCGGCATCTTTGCCTGATGAAATCAAGTGTTAAGGCGACGCCACAATGGACATAAGGATGGCTTATCTGGTGTTTCTTTTGTCTGTCGTTACCGACAAACAAGTCAGGGAGCAGTTTTTTCAAGAACCCAGTTTACGTAATGATTACCAGTGGGCGCCATCATTGTTTTTAAACGAATAACATTTGTCTTTTGATTAACTAAAAAATACCGTTTTCCCCATAGTGTTCTAACATCTTTAAATTTAGCGAATTTTTAAATATGGTTTCAAAGGAAGACTTTAATATCACAAAATCTTAGTAATTACGTCCGCATCTGCTATTTTATTAAATTAATTATTATAACTGTAGGATCAATAATTATTAAAATTCAATAGTTGATATATACATTCTTGGACTGCATAATCCAGGTATGCCCAGGTATGTCATTTCCTAACAACCAAAATTTCGCTCAAAGTCAATCCTAAAAAAAACTTTGCATCGATTTTGATAATTTTTTCTAAAGTTGTAGAGGCGCGTTTATCATGATTATTTCCTGATATTGATGTTGCAAAAACTTTAATGAATTTGGTGTAATACAGTATAGAGCCAAAAGTTGAATTTTGAGCTAAATTTCTGGACACTCTGTAAATGAATCTAACGATGACATTTTTTTGGATCCATATATGATATTTTTAGGCCTCATCATTTTTTAACTTTTATTGTTATTCTGTTGATAATAATATCCTAATGGAATTTTTTTAATCAAAAATATCACTGTACTCTTACGCAGCATTTAACGTTTTTTTTTCCTTTTAAATAAGCGGTCATCAAGACTGATGAATATTGGGGATGTAGGTAATTCATAGACGATTCGCTTTTTTGTTTGCGAACGCCGGAGAGGACGAGGAAAATGTTTTTCTAAATATCGCATATATCTCCAACAACACCTTTTAGAAGCGGTAGTGTTATGATGTGGGCTGGAATTTCATTATATGCTCGTACAGACTTCATTTTAATTGAAAATGGTGATTTAACTGGTAGTCGCTATATGTTTAGCGGACCAGCGTCGTTCATTTCGCTCTATTTGTTGATCAAAATTTTTTATTTAATACATGATATTACCAGGTCTTCTATCGCAAGAGTAATCAACGATTATCTTGATGAAACAGACATTCACGTTGTCGTGATCTAAACATGATTGAGCATGTGTGTTAGGGATGCTAATTGGCAACGGACAACCAGAAACCATTCCCATTTCGAATCGCCCTTCTTGAAGAATGAGAAAATATTCATCAAAGCGTAATTGCCAATTGTGTTCAATACTTATCACGTTACATGGTAGCAGTTATTAGAGCACGAGGATATCAGTGTCGGTGTGTTTATTTATTAGTTATCTGTAATGTTTTTATGTTTCTAATATTTGTTATTGCTGTAAATTGTATTCCCTTTAAAAATATATGCATACTTTACAAATAAAAAAATTGATATCAACTAAAAAAAAGAAATGTTTAGAATCATTTTGTCATTAGATTCTTCCACAGAGCATTCAGAAATTTAGGGTAAAATGCCACTTTTGGTTGTACACTGTATAACACCAAAATCATTAAAGCTTTCTTGTAAAGTCAATAATCATGATAAAAGCGCCTACAACTTGAGAAAAAATTATCAAAATCGATCTTTAAAAAAATTAAAACTTCTTTTCAACGTTTCGCCTGTGGTTATTGTGACCGCGAGGTATCTTTAAAAATGTATATCAAGCATTATATATTAAAAGGTTATAAAATTGTGGAAATTATTACGTTAAGTAATAATGGTGGACGACTTTTTTTAAATTAGCCTGGGAAGACACCCTTATTATCCATGTATCCAGCCTAAATCAAACACATCTCTCTTTTATAAACCCTGTTTTCATCTAAATAATAAGGAGGATCCCTAAGCAGAGCTTTTGCGGTACTTTTCGAACAAAGTAAAACACTCTCTTACTTATCCATGTATTAAATGTGTTCATTTATGCCTTAAAAGAAGCTGTGGCAATAGCTCTGCTATGTTAACGTGTTGGGTAAGGTGAAAGGATTTACGGTGTCGGCACCTTTGATAATGAAACCACCAAATACAAAAGCATTTAGCTGTAGTAGGTAATGTCTTTTTGTGATTTTAAGTAGTCTTGCCAATGGAAGTTAGTAACTACATGAATAGTAATTATTGGCTCAACTTTTCTTTTTGTTGTGGACATAATAATAGACAGATAAAACGTCAATACATCTCGATTCTATCATACAACAAATAGATGAAGGCGTTATGATTTGACCAGTTAGCAAGGAAGAAGCATTGCAGATTGATATAATAATACATAACGTTTCATGCCACCCAGTGCGAAGATTAGAAGTAGTAACACTCCCATTAAATTAACACGATTTTCAATTTCAGTTAAATATCATTTAAATTGGAAAAAATGTAATAGAATCATTGCCCTTTCCTAATATTGATTTTGTTAGTATTACGGTTTCTTATGAAACTACACGTCTTCCATGAAACTACTGAGTACTGAGATCAAATCAATTTAGAAAACTGAGCATAATAGAAATATTAAGTAAAAGAAAAATCATGATTTATATTGTTTCGCAATAAATACTTGTTTTATTGCAAATATTTCTCCAATGATGTTCTTCGATTAAAATGGATGGAGCAATTATTCAGCTTTCAATAATCTTATAGAAGTTGCATGCCTAAAAAGTGCTGCAGGCTACACTAATATAACAAATCTAAGAATTTTTATTTTTTACAGACGAATGTTTCCATCCTATCAAGTGGACGTTAGTGATATCGATCCCCAGGCCTTATACTGTATTTTCCTGGAAATGGTCCCTGCTTCAAGATGTAGATTTAAATATTCCTCAACAGGAGGTTGGACGCCAGCAGGTAATTGAGCTTTCAGTGCTAATTGACTGCAGGAAAATTCCCTTCGAATTTTAATAAAATTTTATTAGCCATTTATAGAATAAATATCAATTCTAAAGTAATCTTTGCTGAAAAGTCTTGAAATTAATACGCTTTATTATAATTTAGGATCCGAAGAAGCCCAAAGCCCTCACAAAATATATTTGCATCCTGAAAGCCCAGCTAAAGGAGAATACTGGATGTCCCAACCGATCAGTTTTGGCCGATTGAAGCTTACCAATATGCCTGCTCCTCCAGCTGGACAAGTAAGTCAAACTGCAACTTTAAATTAGTCTAAAATTAAATAGTATTTTTGTTTTTCATAGAAAAATTCGTTGTAATCCTACTACTAAAAGTATATTAACGCACTGGATAATCGAAAATGGCAGTCCGACTTTTCCAAGGAAACTAAAGTTCTGCTTTCAGTTAAATTGGATACTTTTATATCCCTGAAAAGAGAATCAAATTTGCCATACCATTATCTTCTTAATATTATTATTTAGTTGTTAAATAAGAAGATATAATTTCGTGATGTCTTTGTTGATTCAAGTTTAGGGGGGAGGCAGAAAAAAAATAATACCAACTGATTTGAAAAGGCAATAATTAATGAAAAAGAAGTTGTGAAAGATTAAATTAACAGGCAAAACAAAACATTTTAAAAATAGATGAAATTTGTTAATTTTTTATTGAAATCAATTACGTTATTAAATCACCTTTTATTTCTCTGAAATGCGCTATTGTGTATTTTGGCTTAAAATGTAACTCGAATGAATCATTTGCGTGTTTATATTAAATTCGTGTTTCCAAACTTTTAAAAACAGTTCTGTTGCTAAAAGTGATCAAATACATGTCTAAATTGCGGAATCAATACTACTCTAACCCTTAGCTAAGTATCTTATATTTTTGTTTAATTTCTAGATCGTGGTATCATCTATGCACAAATACCAACCACGCATAATCATCGCTCAAACTTCAGATCCTAGAACGATAGGTTGGTCTCCAAGTACGTACGTGACATTCCCAGAAACTCAATTTATTGCAGTGACAGCTTATCAGAACGAGAAAATCACCCAGTTGAAAATTGATAATAATCCCTTTGCCAAAGGGTTTAGGCAAAATGGACAAGCAAAATGCAAAAGGAAAAGGGAATGCCTTGAGGAGAAAGAAGAGCTAATTTGTGTAACAGACGGTCCTGATGATACGGAAGAAAACAATAACCTCTCAAATTGTAACATTTCTGTGGTGAGTGCTGAAAGTGTAGATTTTCCTAGCACGCAAGCGCTCTCACCTAGAAGCCGATCATCATCCGAAGGCGATAAGATATCTGTTTGTTCGTCTCCTTTGTCAATACAAGGTAGCCCCACGATAAAATGTGCCAAGATTGGAAATTTAACAGATGTTTCTTCTGGCCGAACGTCGACTGGAAACCCGGTTGTACGAGAAAGGCATCCCGTAGTTTCAACAGACTCATTTCAGAACACTTTCTATCCGTATGCTACAAACTCCCAGTTTTACTGGCCTCCTAATCCCTGTTTTCCCTATTTTCCGGTCCCACACCCAGCTGCGTCATACAATGCAGCTTATTATTATCCGTATGGAACATATTATAGAAGCAATGTGGAGGAAACGGTTCCATTACCGTTTATGCACCCCCAAAAACTAATGCAAGAAATGGATATGACGCAGCCTAGAAAGTTGACAGATTTTTCTATAAAAGCCTTAATAGGTTGTTAGATTGTCCATATTTTTAGTCTTAATACTTGTGATATCTTAATTATAATAAAAATTAAATAAACAAATTATAATATAAACTCGCTCTGGAGCTGGAAAGTTACATAATGCAAAAGACTTTCCATCATCTCTGCACACGCATCTTCCATTCGCTATCATTTTTGTTCGGTTCTGTAACAACGTCAAAAATCTGCTGAGCTCTACACCAACTGTCACGCTTTTGTTGTTTTTTCCACTAGCTACATTAAAAAAAGCGCCATTTTTAAAGGTTTTTGCACGGATTTTTGATTCGTGTGTTTCATTTGCAGTCGTAGAAAAAGTATAATAAAAATTCGTTCGAAGACCTCTTGGCAGGATAGACAAATCGTCTCACTCGTGTACAAAGAGTCATGTTCGAAACTTGTTTAATATACTATTTCTCAATACACATTATCTAAAATTTAATAACTGTGTCTTTTTTTCACTGAACATGTTAGTTTGATTAGGAATAACTTTTAGGGTTTGGAACTTAATGTTAGCAGATACTATAACGTTAGATGTTAGATATGAATATGTGTAATATATTGTATTATATCGTGTAAATAAGACTTATTAATATATTTTTTATCGTTTGTTATGTAAGTACTCATATTTGTATTTTTTAAATCAATGTTAAAACAAAGACTATTTAACGATTTTAATGTGATTCTCAACGCTTAAATAATAAAGATGTTTTTTATATGTATGTTTTTCTATCACTTCGTAATAAAAAATAAATCCTATGTATCCTAATTCATAGTCATTATCAAGGAAATATTCCTACAAAAATAATAATCTGTACTTATATATAAAATCCTTAAGTGATTCATGACGACCCAGTTCCAAAGCTGAATTTTGGCATACAGGTTGATTTTAGAGTGTAGGAGGTCGATAAGAAGGAAATTGCTCTAAACTCAAATTCCAAACGCATGAGATAACTCGCTAAAAATTAATAAATTTTTATCTCAAATAATCCAAAATATCAAGTTTTGAAGGGAAAAAATTACTTTCATTCAAATTTTACTTCCTAAAAAAATTGGTTCACGTCGAGAAAAAAAGTTCGAAAAAATACCAAAATATAAAATTTGTTCAATAGTTGAGCAAAAAAAAATAGCAGCCAAAGTCCTTTTTCGAAAACGGATATTAATATGTAGAAACCGAATATGATTTGAAAAGGGCTTAGATTCTAGCTCATAAAATCTAATGAGCACTGGATCCAAATTTTGAAATTTGTCTGTTTAGTAAAACAAAACTTATTTCCTGCAACAAATACAGTGGGTTTAGCGTTAACCTATTTTTCACAATTTAATGTTTTTGTGCGGTTTGTACAGAAAAAAGCATTTTCTCAACGTAAATTGTACTTTCCTAACAAGTAATAAAAACAAAAATTAATATATTTTTTGATTGTTTTGCATTTTAGTCCTGTTATTACTGACAGAAAAAGAGCAGCTCCCGTAAAATCACCGCACGAGAGAAGTAAAAACTTCAGCAGAGCGATATTAAAAACTATATAAAATTAAAATAATTCAAGCGCGGTAGACGTAAAACTAAAGCAAGCGGTCACCCATCGAAGTACTAACCACGCCCGATGTTGCTTAATTTCAGTGATCGGACGACAACTACTTTTTACTTTGTACTCTTGACAAACATGTAACAACTGTATACTGTGTCCTATCTCATTCTCTCGCATGCTACATCCTATATCTATAGCTTTTTATTGGTGTCGCTTTTTTCGTTTCATCGAGCCTCAAATCACTCCTGTTCTCAGCCGGCTAACGGCGCTAAAGAAATTTTCACTTCAAAAACTTCGAAGAAGCCGAAAAGTAGAAGTTTCAGAAAGCCACAATATATATCAAATTTGTATTTATTAAATGCTATGCCCAAATTTTTTATAAATTTTTGAATTCTTCGATGCAAAATTCTAAAATATTCTGATGTTTTAATTTGTGTTATACGGTGCGTGTAAAAACACCTTGAACGTTTTTTTTAAAAGGTATTATTAAAGCTTCACAGAGATTACTTATGGTATGTTGTGTAACAAAGTTATATTAAATATCATGAAAAATGTAGAAGGTATATCGTATATGTAAAAACTGACAGAAAATTAAAATTTTAACGCTCTGCATTTAAAATTTTAAGCCATTTAGAACATATTATGTTCAGATGATTTTTTTCTTCTAATCGCCTAGACTTACATCCTTCAATATTGACGCGACAATTAGAAATACCCTGTATATGAATTTATTATTTAGCTAGGTATTAAAGCAATATAATTAGGTACAATACAGTATAACATAGAGTTTCAGAAATATAACAATTATTTTGCTGTAAATAAGAGGTTTTTATACCTAAATCAAATATCACGACTTACTTTATAATATCACCCTATATGTCAGACACAAGAATATTATAATATTTAAAAAATCTTTAAGTTGAACTCATTAGGGTAGGGTACCTATGATTGAACTATACGCGCAATATCTTGGATCTTGGCTAAATACTAAACACTCTGTAATTAAATTAAATAAAATCTACATTTTCAGCAAATACAAGCATTTTTGTTTATTTACTGGTACAAATATAACATACTTTCTGGTACAGATATAATATATATTTCTCGTTGAAATTAACTAATTTTGACTAAAATGCTTAACAAACTTTTCAAAAAGGCAGGTTTATTTTGAAAATCTTGTACAAGGGGTAGCGCTTCAGAGGGGTGGGTGAGGGTGGTCTGCAAAATATATAATACAATAGTTAGCTGATAGAAAAAATATGAGCGAGTCTGCTAGTAGTGCTAGTACTCGAGACACTCATGTGTAAATATATCCTATATCGACATGCACAAATATTTGAGCAGCCCTCGTAAAATCACTGCGCATGGTTATGATGTCGCAGCCGTTTACACATTTCCGTCTCCATCCGCATGCACATTTCTGTCCCATTGCCGAGATTTACCCTCATACCGCCGCGTAAGATGTTTACACATCAAAACAAGATTCTCAAAGGTAAATTATCAAATTAAAATACAAACATCCTCGTAGGTAATCAAATAATTAAAAATCACTAACTACAGAAAAAATATTCGGCAATATACATAGCGGAATAACTATAAATTACATTGATTTTAAAAAGTACAGGAATATATTCGTGTGAAAACCTGTACAAATTATTTTGCCGGTTCCCTCTTAAACGCATCGCACGGCTTATTGCAATGTTTTGAATATATTGTTTTTATATTATGTCACAAAAATACGTTTAAGACAAGACATAAAATGTAATATACAGCGGAAATTAAACGGGGTGAAATTGTATAAAACCAAATAAGATTTCTTAAATTATTTTGAGTTGACTAAAGCCAGAGAAATGTTAGAACATTCATAGATAGTCAGGTTCTAATGGGTGAAAGCTTACACCTTCCTCTCTCTGATGAGTCCCGAAAGGACGAAACTATCGGGGGGAAGATTTTAGAAAGTCTCAGTCTTGTCGTTGTGATACATCGAAAATCCATACAAAGAAAACCTAAAGTATTACGAAACTTGTTTAACCCTTTTCACTTGGAAAATACAAGAACTGTCTCAATCAAGAAAACCAAAATATCTGCGATATGTGCGAAACTGAATGTTTTTAATTTTTTTGAATCAAGTTTTTGATTTGAATTCAGCCATGGCGTTCCCCATGATTTCTATTTAAAATATTATTTTTTCAGGCTTTACTCCCTATTATTGTATTTATCAAATAGAATACAGGGTGTCCCACTGAAAAGTGACACATTTTGAAGGCTTATATATCTCGAAGTCTAAAAAAGATATCAAGGTGCGGTTTTCACTAGTTTTCTTACAATTACAGTTTTTTTCTCCGATATTGCCAAAATTTTAATATTTGTCACAAGACTGTAAGAAAAAATTGCTCTTTTTTGACATCATATTGCTGATATATTTTAAATAGATCACTCTGTATATTTTTACCTCGTTGAATGGTCTTACAGTTCCTCTTTTCTTTATACTGGAACCGTCAGATATTTGGACACAAATGGAATTTCCTATTATGCTTCATTTGACAAAAAAAAAGTTGCTGCACCCTCCCAAACTCAAAAGGTAATTGCTAAAATTCAAATATCTTTATTCGTATACGGGGGAGATTCAAAAATATGAAAATTGCTCAAGAGTAAAGTAAAATTATTTCTTAAAATACAAAAAATGGTATTTGAAAATGTTGTTTGGAATTAAAGGAAGATATTAAATACAGTCTCAGCCACCTATTCTAAAAATGAAAAAAATCTGATTTTTCCTATTATTTTGAATGCTTATCTCGAAATCTAAGAAAGATATTAAGGTGCGGTTTTCACTGATTGTCGTCTAATTACCATAAGTTTTTTCTGCAATGTTGCCACATTTTAATATTTGTCACAAGATTGTAAGGAAAAAGATCTATTTTTTGACATCATATGTCTGGTATATTTTAAATGGAACACCCTGTATGTTTTTACGCCATTGGATGCTCCAACAGTTTCGTTTTTAAAAATGTATAGTTTGTTCATATTAATTTTAGTTTTCTATGATTTAGTTATTGTTTGTATAAACTATGCGCTTGGCTTGCTGCTAAATCTATTACATAATTCCAACTCTTAAAAACTACAAAAAGGGATCAAAATTCTATTTCCACCAATTGACATACAGTTGTAGCTCAGGTAGGAGATGGGATTTGTCTTTATAAGTCGCGTAAAAAAATATAGTGTCCATTTCTCCAAAAAATTAATTCTTTTGATCAAATAGGTATTAAGTCTGCTTTGAAAAACAAAATGAATACGACTAGCATCAGCCATTAATTTAATTGTTAAATTTGTTAATTTGGTTTTGAAGTGTGCATTAAGCTCCCCGTTACTTTCACTGAAAAAGCATATACAGTACTAATGTATATTGAAACTAAATCAATTACGATTACGAGACGTAGATTTCAGAATATCTGTAAGAAAAATCCTCCATCAAGAAACGCAATCTTGAAATGGCTGCAGAAGTTTAGAACAACTGGGTCTTTGACGAGAATCCAACGGCGAGATAACTACAGAGCACACATATAACTGGATTAAACAGTAATAATTACCGAATTTCGGTAAGAAAAATGGCCAACGCATTGGTTATGTCCAAAACAAAATTCAAACGTTCCAAAAAATGAACCTCGCATGCTTATGAGAAAAGGTATTACATGTGTGAGACAATTTTAGATTTAATACGAAATTGCCCAAATACAGAAATAATTATGTCAGATGAGGCAACTTTTCATTTGAATGGAAGAGTAAACAAGCACAATTGTTGTATTTGGGGAAAAAGTAATCCCCGAGAGTTTTTAGAATTCGAAAGGGACTCTCCAAAAGTGAATGTTTCGCAATGTCTTCTACTAAAATTTACGGTCCACTTTTATTTATGGAAAATACGGTTTTTGGGACATGTTAGAGATTTTCTTCTTCCTGCAACTTCAGCAAGAAAATATCATAGACCAAATTTACCTTCAGCAAGACGGCCCACCTGTGCATTATTCTGTTGTTGCTAGAAATTTTCTAGATAGAGCGATACCAAATAGATGACCGTGGAGGTCCAATTACATCGGCTCCATACTCTCCGGCTATGACGATTCCAGACTTTTTTCTATGGAGGTACATAATGGAGAGGTGAGAGATGCTACAACCAATTACCGGAAAATTTGGAAGATCTCAAACATAACATAAGAAATGTAATAAAAGAGATTCCTCAGGAAATGATGCTAAGTTCCTACACCAATTTTTTGTTTAGACTTTCTAAATGTGTTGAAGTTGATGGCGATGGCGGGTATATTCAGCTGCTTTATTAGACATTTTGACGATTTCTCCTGTGTTAATTAAAAAGTTTATTAGAAAATTAAAAAGTTTTGTTTAAACCTAATTTTAGCATTACAATTTTTTTCCATATCTTGCGAACTTTATACACAATGAACTACTGCAGTTATATTCTGATATTTTAAAATTATCTGTAAGAATATGAGTAGATTTAACAACGTTGTAAGAAACATTAACGGCAACTAAGTAAACGGATGATGATTTAAGCAATATGCCGTTTGCAAGGTTTATACAAATAACTCCTAGAAAATTAAAATTAATATGAACAAATCATACATTTTTGAAATGAGGAACTGTTAGACCATCCAACGAGGTAAAAATATACAGGGTGTTCTATTTAAAATATACAGATTAATATATTCGTCAATATATCCCTTAAGTTTAATATTTACAACATTTTTGAGATTATTTATTAATAAAAAAATAGCGTATGATATACGTGTATAAGAGGCCTTTTAAGCCCTTGCGACTTACCAAACACTCCGCTGCGCGTCGTGTTTTGAAATATGTCGCGCGTGCTTTAAAGGCCCTCTTATAAACTTATATCATAATATACTATTATGATGCCTAAAACTATTATTAAAATAAAACTGTTTCAAATTTAATTATCATCTCTTATTTTTGTGTTCTTGATTTGAGAGAAGTATAACAAAAATATGGTTCATTACACGTTCAGAGATTGATTTTTCTGGGCCTGCATGATTTCCCGAGTTCGTCTTGCCACACGCGCACGGAAAAATCCTTATTTCCAGATTCGTAATCAATTCTCCACAATTTTTACACAAAATTACGTTCAGAAATCACTGAACTGCCAACACAGTATAGCTAACAAATTATTGTAAAATAATTTCTTATTATATTTTTGGAAAAGTAGAAAATGGCGCATTTTATTGTTTATTTTTAAGTGGTTGTCATTTTGTACTTAAACTTGTACTCACTTTTAATTCTAAACAACTTATCTTTATAAAACCTTCTTCTTATTTTTGATAAACTCTTAGTAATTTTTACGTTTTAAAAATTCTAAGCCGAGTTCTAAGCGCCCTATAATTGTTTGTCATTTGAAAGGAAGCAGGCGTTTTGACGAAGAACGACTTTTTCTTATACCTGAAAGTTTGTCAAATTGTCCTCTTTCTGCTACAATTCATAAACATACCGTATATATTAATAGTTTCATTTTTTTCAGTTCATCCCCTAAGACCTGCCATGTGTGAAACCTCTGCACACGCGCTCGGACCGGCACTGGGCAAAATGAAAAACAAACAGAGAATTAGAAAAAATCCACAATCGCCAAATTAGTTACGGAATTGGTTTCTCGAGAGCATAAAAACAAAAACGTTGTCAAAATGCCTATAATTTTTCGGAAATACAAACAAGTAAATTGGGTGCAGAGCTCTGGCACCACCCTCAGGGAGACCGTGTCTAGACGTACCACCCCGTGATATTTGTCGCCTTTGAGTCGCCAGCTCTTACGCTCTTCCGACTGTGATTGCGAAATCTCATTCTTGTCGCTTGAGGTATGCACTTTGTAATCAGCAGGCCAAAACCTAAAGTAATTATTACTTAAAATCTTAGCTATTAGTCTCAAGGTATTTATAATGGGACAAGGGTCACTGAAAGGGATTGTAATATAGGTATTATAAAAAGCTGTATATATTGCTATTGGTGGTATTAGCTCAGAGAAATTTACTGGCCTCTTGCTACTTCATAGAAATATATACAAAAAATATGTAAACAGTATATAAAAAACTCATATTTATAGATCACAAATGCACAGTTGTGTATCATATCAAATCATAGATTAAATCTATTCATGGGCTTATATTATACTTTTAAGATAATCAAATTTCAAAGTTACGCATAATGATGCTCTGCTAAATAAGAATATTTTCACAATGTGATAAGATATAGGATAACGATCATCATGATGTCATTTTAGAGATTCAACTTTGTGAATTACGTTTACAACAACTTGTAAATATATATATATATATATATATATATAAGCGCTCGAAGGGGGAGGCTAGATTCTAGACACCATACACAGTAAATCCGTCAAAATACAAAAGTTTGAAAGTTATATCTTTTGGAATACAAAAAAAATCCCAAACCAAAAAGATCATGTTGCATGCTCTTTGTAATCAGTTGCAATTTTTATTAGTAATAACTGGTCTAGAATAATAAAACCAAGATTTCTTATTCTGGGGTTTTACATTAAAATATAGAATATATTCATATGATCAATCCCGTATGATGAGGAAGTGACAATATATACCATGCCTAGAAATCACGTTATATAAATATTTGATAAGTGTAGTTTAATACTATGTACTAAGCTCGAGGAGGGGTTTCAGTAGTGAGTTTTACACTAAAATACCAATTTTAACAGAAATTACCAGTAATTACCTCCAAATTACCACCATTTCCTATGTTACTCCTAATTCCCTCAAGAATTACCACTTAATATCACTTAAATTACAGCTAATTCCCATTGAAATTCCCCCTAAATATCACGAATTAAAGTTATTTTCAAAGTATGCACTTGAATTAAAACTAAATAGAATGTTGCTACGTAGGTATATAAGAAAACTATTTAAATATACTATTTTTTATTACCCTATTCTTCGAAACCTATAACAAAACCATCGTTTTTTTTTCGAAATATTTCGCTACAGAAAAATCATACGACTTTCTCGATCCAAAGATTGAACTCGGCACACCCTAGAACCCCCTCCTAAAGTATCCGAATCGAAAAAGATTACCCACCTACGAAATTTTAATTTTTCGGTTTTTTTTTGAAAAACGTTTTTTCGTTTTTATCTCGGAAACGGTTAGGAACCATATATATGGGTGATTATCGCAAAAACGACCCCTCGCCTGTTTTAGGTTCCCTATCTTTAAAATCAAAAAATTATGGGGATTTTTTTAAATGAATACTGCCAGTTGAATGTCTTTAAATCAAAACCGTACAAATAAGATTTTCTTTAAATCAAATTCTTGTTTTTTTCTGCAATTTTGTATTAAAACCGTCATTCCCGTCCACTGTCGCAAATCCAAAATGAATAACAAAATACCATTTTTCTGAAAAAATAAATAAATGAAACGGTTTTTTTTAATTAATTCTATTGAAAAACACAAGTAACTTTTTATATTTGTAAACATATTTAAAAAAAAAATCTGTTTTTAATTTTTTTCCTTAAGCTAAAGTTTGTCTTTATGTTTTTTCATCATTCCCGTTCGTACACGGTTGATTTGAAATAAAAAGAAGGGATAAAATTCCAGAATCCTTAAACCAATAAAAAAAGACGCGCTGATGCCTATTTATTCTTGTCTGAGCAGCCAGAGCATAAAGGTGAATATCTCGAGTAGCTGTAATAGATGCCTGTTTGAAAATTGCTTGTGTAACCAGATGAGTCATCATTCCCATCGTAAGTGTTTTTTTTTATATTTTAGGAATAACAGTAAGTTTTTTTGCTTAAAAG
>MU181980.1:268589-316472 GCA_016904865.1 Pissodes strobi
AGAAAAGAACACTCTTATCTATTTCCCTTTCAACCAAAAACCGGATATATATATATATTATCACCAACACATTTTCAAACAAACTTAGTCAAAGTTACAAACATATAACACATTAAAACATAACGTACTAGTCTTTCCTTCCGCAGAAGTTGAGATCCAAGCCAATTACCACTAAATTTATTTTAGTAAAAGTGCCTTAGATGATCTGCTACCTAATTTTTTTTTTGAAAAACCTTTTCTTAAGGTATATGCTTAGGACCTACCTACCTACCAGTTTAATAACCATAATAAATTTATCCGGTTTTTGGTTGAAAGGGAAATAGATAAGAGTGTTCTTTTCTAGACACTTCTAAACCCATGAGAACTATCAAAAGACATATTATACTTGCTTGGTAAGCAAGGCCAATAAGTTTTCGAAAATATATAAATAAGTTTTCATATCCTACTATGAAAATTAAAATCAACCTTTAAAAAAAAGTGTGTTTGTGGACCAGACACCAGAAGAGAAACGTCATTCCGTCATTCGCACAAAAGAAAAATTGAAAATAGCCTACAGGCCTACATAGTCTCTTAGGTATACGGCGCATAACTCTCTCTCCCTCCGACGTGGAAGACACGAATATACAAACTGGTTATCACATATCGTAACATTTTTTAACGTTCCGCCCCAGATAAACGTGTGGATTTATCTGGGGTTACGCGTTCGCCGTATCACACATTTTGTAACTTTCGCTCACCACTTTACTCTCTAAATAAGTTTCCCTTCAATATTTTTATTTCATGCAAATTCGCTGACTCGAATTTTAGAACATATGCTTTATACATTTTTATGTTATGTAAACCAGATGACACGTATGCTAGAACATACTAAACACTAAACCTCAACCAGTTCAATGATCGATTCTTATCAGAGAAATATGGAAAGATTATGTTTTTTTTTACGTTAAGCGTTCACCATATCACACATTGTGTAACTTTTGTAATGCATTAACCAGGTTAATCTCTAGGTGTAAGGAAGATTCGCTTAAAAAAAGCCCAAAATTTTATACTGAACAATAAAGCCAATCGATGTATAAGGCTATTTCTTGAAATAGTTGAAATTTACCTCCAACTTAATTCAATAGAATAAAAAATAGGCGTGCTTGTGAACCATACCCCACAAGTCAGAAGTTAAACTTCATCCGCATAAAACAGAAACGGAGAATAGCCTACAGACTTGCACAGTGCATTAAGTATGCGACAGATAACTCTGTTTCCTTCTGTCTTTAGTAACGCTATATATCTCTCTATACTTCCGTTCACCTCACCGTGCCACCATGTAACTCTCTCCTGTGTTTACCAACGCTATATCTCACTCACTACTTTCGCGCCGTGTCACACATTTCGTGACGCATCACACATTTCGTAACATTTGGATCTCAACGTTTTCGTAACGCATTCATCAGCTTACTTTCCCGGTACTGAAGAAGTTTCGCTACAACAATTTATTTTTTACCAAAAGTCCAAGTACTGCTGAAACAACTTACTATAGAAGCAACATAAGAACCGTTCCTTATTGTTTGTCTCAATAAAGCAAAATTATTGGCTTGTTCCTTGTGAGAAGCTTTTTCTTTCTGTTTTTTATGGCAGTGGCACACACACTAAAGGGAGATCCTATGGCACTCGACGAGCGGTGTGTGTGCGAAGATGTTGATTAACACGGTTCTTGAATAGTTGTAGCACAGCTTATGATATATAAGCTGTGGTTGTAGGTTGTAATTAGGGGGAAACAGATGTCCTGGGCCTGGGAATGAGTTCCCCAGTAATGCCGTACGCCAGACAAAGGAGTCCTTGTAAAGCGACGTTCTAGGTGTTTCCAGTTGTACAACGAACGGATGCGCTCTTGCCATCTGTCGCGACTATCTGACAGGCGTTGCTGGGAACGGGGTGATGCGGGACAAATCCTGGGAACATCTGCCGTGAAAATATATGTAAAACAGGGATATCGTGGCTACATCTCTGCGGTATTGCAGACTATTCAGATCCCGGGTCAACTCCGAGTTGCCGACGAGACGCACAGCTCTCTTCTAAATGGAATCCAACATCTTTAGGGTATGCTTAGGTGCGGCACCCCAGATATGTGAGCAATATTCTAAGCACGGTCTTATTTGCGCTTTGTAGAGCAAGAGCAGCTGCTGCAGTGTATACAGTTTTTTGTTGCGAAATAGCTCACCAAGCTTCTGCGAGGCTGATTGTGCGATGTTAGCAACGTGGTCATGCCAGGACATATCGCTGTTGACCGAGACACCCAGTAGCCGAATGACGAGGATGAAGGAATGGTCGATCCTGCCTTAAATTAATATCAGGGCCCTCCGCGCCGTCGCCCGTATTGGTTTTCTTGGTAAACGTGGCTGCTTGGGTTGTTGCTGCATTGAGCTGGTCCAAATTCTTATCGCCCCAGGTTCGAACTTTCTCCAGATCTTGATTAATTGTTATAATCTGCTCTTCTCTGCGGTGATAAGTCTCAGTCGCTGGTAAAGGTTTTTCTGATCTAAATTGGGAGACATGGTTACTATCATCTGCAAAACTGTAAACAGGATTATTGGTTTCAGTCAGGTTTAATCAACCCCATGCAAGATTTTTGTCTGAAGATAGCAGCCTGCACTTAAACATTCTTATTCTATTTTATTTCTCAGATCTCTAAGCGGTGTAAGCACAAGAAATTATAGCAGCGATTGCTCTATAGACTAGTCTCAATATTTCTGAAAAAGCTAGTTTGTATTTTTCGAAAAAGTCCAGAAACTGCAATATATTTTCATAAATATTTAGATCGCATTTTTAAACATTTTAATTCCTTCTCGCATCAATTCAATATATTATAATCAATATGTATATTATAATGAATTGCCAAATTTGTTCGTATAAAATTTAAAAATTCCAAAACCATTGCCAATGAAATTATGACTCATTTATTTCCCATTCGCTCCTCTCATCTGCACTAAAAAAACTGTATTAAATTATTGCAATTCACAGAATATTCTTAACATTTTTCATTTAGCATCTTCTCTGTTTAAATCGAATTAATTTCGAAATATTTCCAAATGACTCAGAAGTACTGAACATATACCATTCGTGAGTGAATTGTGTATCCAATATATCATCGGCTGCTGTCGTCGGACGCCACCTCAGACTTTGCTCTATTAGACTAATTGCATGTTTTGGCCTTGTGACAAGGACCAAAAAGTGCCGCCAATAGTAGGGTGGCCCTCTGACCCTTGAATGGTAGACAGGCGTTAAAGAACCGTGCTAAATTTCCTTAGGGCTACTTCCGTGTGATACTAAAAAGCATATAATTTAATATTGTATTAATGATCAACGTATAGAATTTTCCGTAACATTCCATCCAAACTCACCTTAAATCAAAGTTTATAATAATAATAATAATAAATATGGAACTTGTATAATAGTTTTATATTATGAAAAATGATTCGCAATCATGAAACTTTCTGGCATATAGTTAAAAAAAACCCGTGATTTCTGGAAACTAATTTATTTTTTTCAATTTTCAAATTTATTAGGCATTGGTTCCTTTACTCACCTTGCAAGTAAAATACGCGATGTTTCTGTTCCATTTGCCGTAGTTACCTTATGCACGTTTATTGCTATTGGAAGAAACGTATATTTTTTGAAAAATTTCCCTATTCGTTATGAATTAAAAATGGTCATATTTCAGCTGAATTATGTAAAAATTAAAAAAATTTGCAATTTCTAATTTATTCAATTTTACATAGTTCCTGAATTTTTTTCAAAAAATCATGATACTAATTTTTATCGTATCTACAGAACGAGTAGGGATAGGATAGGTAATTGTTAACCAAGGTAATTTAAATTTCACCAAATATACAGGGTTTCCTGTATTGAGTAAAAATGACAAAATCATCAAAACATTTTTTTAAAGTAATGATTTAATTCAGTTATGTCTAGTTGCAGGAATATGTCAAATGAGATTTTTTCCTTTCTTATAATTCAGAATTAACATGCTCAGTTATTAGGCGATTTCTACGTTCGCCCTCACATTTCATTAACATTGCCTGCAGTGGAAAAAATCCGTGCCATTCTCTCTCAGTATGCCAGCTTTATTTGTGTTATATTGTCATCGGTATATATTATAGAAACCACACACACCTCGTTGACACTAAACTGCGAAATTTCTTTCGATTCTGACTTGTTTACGTTTTAGTTTCAATATAAATATTTAGGTTTAAAATTGGTGAAATTTAAACAAAGTCCGGTGATAGTAGATTTAAGAACTAGAAGGTTTGCACGCACATCCGATTATATTTACATTTCTATTTTCAAAAAGCTTCGTAAATATTATTCCGTAAGCCCATATGGTACGCCATCCCTGTCATGATTTCGGTATCAGGACATGCTATTCACACAATATTTAAAAAAAAAGATTTTTAATTAGTGTAAATTATTATTAGTACAGTAAATATAGGTTTTTGGGTGGAACCGATTCCCACAAGAAAGGAGTTCAATTTGTTAATTCGTTGTTGGTCAGAGTAATCTGAGTGTGCAAAATGCGTTTTTGGCCGCTATCTTGGAATTTAGTTGTTTATAGCTGTATAGTTTTTGAAAAAAATGAAACACATTAATATCAAAGCTCTTTTAAATTTAATCCACAAAAACAGAAAATGCTAATATAAAAACTGTACACAACTTTTCAAACATCAAAATCTGCGAATTCGATTTACATCATAGTATGAACCAAGCCTAAGGTTGGGAATCCCCGATTATCGATTCCTAGGAATCCTTGACGGTTTTGCTGATTACAGTCAAGTCAGCAGAACACTCGGAGCAGTGTTACCTACCAGGTCCACTGTTTTTGTAGTAGATCTACTGTTTTTGACCTTTGGCTGCTGTTCTACTTTTTTAAAAGTAAATACTACTGTTATTTAAGTAAAAACAGAATACTTGATAAAACATTCTAAAACTGCAATTTTTTTTTTTTAATTAAACAGAAATCTTAAAATTCTAACATTTAAGAGGACAGACTACCGGTCTTTTATTATAAAATGATATTATGCTTTATTCCAAAACGAAAAAAGATAGAATCACGAAATTTGGTGTGCGGCTTGTACATTCGATTGACTAGAAGGCATTGTGCTCGGCATGGTGTTTAAAAATGTTATTAATTTTTTTATAACAAATTTTGAACCGGTTTTTTGGTGAAAACGTGTATTACGTTTTATTCCAAAACGAAAAAAGTTAGAATCACGAAATTTGATGTGCGGCTTGTACATTCGATTGACTAGAAGGCATGGTGTTTAAAAATGTTATTAATTTTTTTTATAACAAATTTTGAAGCGGTTTTCTGATGAAAACGTATACCGGTTCAAAATTTGTATATACATATAGGGGATTCACCGGCTCGTTCTTTTGAATCGTTTAAACGTCATTAGCATTTTACGACTTGTTTGCCAGCATGTTTACTGTTAGTATTAATATTAAATTATTATTTGGCACATTGATGAAATCAGGGAATCAAGTGATTTCGCAGCTTGACATTTTTTTGAGGTGGTGAATGTCATTCTTTTTAATTAAGCGTATTGTTGTGCTGTTTGCATATAAACTAAACCAGTGGTATTAATTGCTGTTTTACTTGAGTTTTGCCATAAACAGGTATGTTTTTTTTTAAGTTTATTATTATTTATAGTTTATATTATTGTTTTATTTAGTTCAGATAGTTCGGATTATGATACAGACCCCATCTGTACCAAAAAAGTCAATAAATTTGTATTCTACTGTTTTTTAATCAATCTACTGTTTTTTTTACATCAATCTACTGCCTAACTGTAAAAGTGACCTGGCAACACTGCTCCGAGCAGCCTGAATATTCTACTCGTTGTTGTAAATTGAAAAGTGGACACGACGAAGTTAATATTAATATTAGTATAAGATTAATACATTTATATGAGTGTTCGTGCTCTTCAAAAGGTGATTAATTTGTGAGTTTCGTATTTTTGTTTTTACTTATAAAGGCGTGTCTTATCTTAATCTCTTAATTAGGATTGCCACAAGATGAAGACAATTCCGGGACATGCAACCGCCTTTCCCAGGCTATCAAAATGTTTTCACTAACCATTTTTGTATCACCCCCTTAAGAAATGAAGATATTAAAATAGCATTTAAGATGTTAACTTATGTACTTACTTACATTGAATTTATTAATTTTTTAAAACTTTTAACAAGAGTTAAAATAATCAAAATCAAACAAATTTTTCTACATTTGTCAATAACGTACCAAAAAAACATTAAATTGTAAATAAAATAAACACATTTTTTAAAGCACTAAATAGTAAATAATGTAACGAAAAATAAAATTTAAATAAAATTTAAGAAAATATCCGCTAAATAATTATACAAAACTTTAAATTATTATATAATATAAATATATAAATTTAAAATAACATATTTGTTGGTAAGCTCTGATCTGTCTGGTCTATGTGTTGGTTATGACGGATTCTAAAACAAAAATAATTATGTTTTTTAATTAATTGATAAGTAGCTAGTGAAACTTATTTTACCTATGATTGATTTTTCCTCTGGTATTTTAAGTCACTGTTTGCTGCTTTTAACAATTTTGTTCCCTTGGGCCCATCAAATATTTTGGAAAATTCTGCTCAAGGAAAGTTAAAATTTAGGCGAACCTGTAATTCCGCTTTTTCAAGATTTATCAACATTCGGCTTCGTTCTTCCGTCCAAAGGGCGTTCATTAAACTGAAGACTCACGGTATGCACTACTTGCGGGTATTGAAAATGCAAAAGATATTAGTGTTTTCAAGTTTAGTCGTGGTATTTCAGAATTGCAATGCTGGAAAAAGTGGGCCCAAATTTTATCCAATGGGCGATCCTTTGGCAAAGTTTGGTATACATTACGAAGACAGCAATATTCTTCATCTATACGTTCATTTATTTTTAACAAATGAGCAAGTTGAGGCAGGTCCTCCCACTTTATTAAAAATAACAATTCTTCTGAGATAATTAATTAAAAAGCACTGTAGTTTATGATATAACAATTATCGGAAAAGTCATATCTTTTCCTTAAGTATTTAAGTGCTCTCTATAAAAAAGCATGTTATTTTTGTTAGCAAATATCTTACTTTACTACCATAGAAGCTGTCATTTAAGCGATGTTGGATGTTGATGATCGTGATTTTCATGGACTTAAAACTACGAATCCGGGACAACACAGTTAATTCCGGGACAATCCTAATATTAATTAATATATGCCAAATAATACGCACCAAGAAAAGTTTATCCAACAAGTGTTCCGATCTTTAAAATCATATGGCCACAGCACTAAGAAGCATAAGTCCAATGCTAAAATCATAATTGGTAATAACCAACTAAACCGCCATTTGTTCCCGAGAATTGGATGGTGCTACGGCTGAATTGGTTTTGTAGATATTTTTTTATGTTCGGCACACACACAAAATCCTGTATCACCCAACGAGCGGTGCGTGCGCGGAGAAGACGGTGGATATTGTACTTGTTGTAGGTTGTAATTTTCGGGAAATACTATACTCGGAAGTCTATTTCAGACAAAGGAGTACCGCAACAACGACGTCCTAGGTGTTCGCAATCGCAACCATAGAAAAATATATATTGATCGCAACTGAATCGTATGTGGCTGAGCTGCTTGTGTCTGACGGGTGCTTCTCGTTGGCACAACTCTGGGCGCAATCATCATTGCCAGCTCGTTCTAACACCTTCCGTAGTAGTAGTATCTATAGTAAAAAGATAAGCCCGCTACATTTATTCGAGGTTCGAGGCTATAAAGGTCTTTAGTCAACTTTGGGTTATTCACAAGACGAACTGATCTCCTCTGTATCTTGAGCAAGTGTTAGGGTGCCGAGCTTCGCACAGTATCCCAGAGATGGTCTTATCCGGTATACAACTTTTTTGCTCTATAGAGTGCTCCTAGCTTTTATGCCTTGGCGATTTTGGTGACGTGATTATGTCAAGACATGTTGTTTTCTACGTTGATGCCCAACAAGCATATGGATGAGGCCAGAGTCGGTGTTTGCTGACATTGAGAAGTCAGGTCCTGCGGTGTTTGCTTTTTTTGAGGAGGCTACTGCTTGAGGCTTTCCTGCATTAAACTGGACATTGTTTTCTTCATCTCAATCCACGATACTCCTCATTGATGGCAGCAATATAATTTTCTCGCTCGCGTTGGGAACGTGCAGCGGCCATTGGAGCCCCCGACATAAATAAGGATATAAGAGTGCTGTCGTCTGCAAAGCTGTAAATAGAATTGTTTGTCCTCTCTAAGAGCTCATTGGTATAGAACAGGAACTGTGTGGGAGATAATAGACACCCTTGAGGAACTCCGGCATTACCATCAATACCAACTTGGATGCTTCGATCCCTTAAGGAATTGGACAGCCATAGAAGCAGTGCTGGTGGTAGTCCGTTGCTGTCAATTTGCTTAACAATCCGTCATGCCACACCCTACCAAATGCTTTGGATATGTCGAGAGCCACTGCACGAGATTCGCCGTAGCTCTCGATAGTATTGGTAGCAAGGTAGGTTACGTAAGTCAGGAGATCTTTCGTTGATCTGTGCTTGCGGCAGCCATACTGGCGATCGGTCATGATGCCTGATGATTCGAGATATTTTACGAGTTGTTCGTTGATCAGTTTCTTCATGAACTTGGGGGGATGGGAAATAAGGTAATGGGACGGTAGTTATTTGGAATCGTTTTTTTTTACCTTTCTTCGGGATTGGTGGCACCTGAGCGCATTTCCAGAGAAGGAAAGCACCATCCGGCCCTGTGGCCTTGTTACTGTCTAGGCTTTTGAGTATTGCATGTCATTCTGCGATTTTGTATTCCTATATGTAATTGATCTTTTAAAGGTTTATTTTAGGTTATCCCCTGTTTTTCTATGAAGTAATATTTACACTTTTTAGGCCATAAAGTGCAATATTTACAGATGCACAGAACAAAATTTCACAAATTATTAAAAACGTTTCTGCACCATATTTTATGAATTATGTGAAGATGTAGTAGATCGGACTTACAGTATTTAAATTGATGAATCAAATGATATTTCATTCATGGAATATTTGAGAATATCCAGTATTATATATTTTAAATTAAATAAAAATACATAAACACGGGGTTAGGTTTAGGAGAGTTGGAATCTAATAATGCCGAAGGCATCAATCAATGTATCTTAAAAATGCTGAAACATTATGAATTAAAAATACAAAATAAACATGGTTTAGGTACCGATGACGCATCTGTAACCGACAAACGGGTGCACGGTGTCATATGGATTATTCAGCTTATTCAGTTGCAGAGAGCTGTACTATTGATGAAAACTAATCAAATGGGATATACTGAGGCATAAAAACCTTCAATATTTCTAGAAGGACCTCAACGAATGAAGTAAAAAAAAAGACATATAGGCGCTGTTGGAGCACCCCAGCTAATCTCCTTGGAGATTGAACCGTCCATTGTCAACGTTAATAGGCAGTTCCGAATATTGGGGATAGAACCGAGTGCAATTTTTACCACATTCTTTTCCAAATTGTCAAAATTATTGTTCATTTCCTCCCCTGAGTTTCGACTTTTGCTTTTTTAATATTTTGGCACTATCTGCTGGATATTTGATGTTTGTACCTTGCAATCTTTGAATATATTCAAAGCTTTCAATACAATTTGTGCACCAGCCTACACCAAGTAAATTACCATCTTTAAACGGACACCTCCTTTGTCTAAATAACTCTTCAACACTATTCTCATTTATCAAGGTTAACTGTTTAGGGGCAGACAGAACATTGTTAGCCCCATATGTTGTATATGAAGCAGATAGTGCATGTGATGCCTGGTGTATCGGAGAACCCACAGAACTCGTTATAATAGAAAAAAAATGCAGGTGCTTTGATCAGTGCGCGTTCGAAGACTGGTTACATAAATGGTTTTACCGTGGACCAAGGAAATTGATGGACCGAAAGTGTTAATCGGAGATAATCTTTCAAGTCATTAAAACATAACAGTTATTAGAGTTCCCAGTAAATGATTTGATATAACAAACAGCGACATTTTATTGACTTTCTTTTAGAATTCTGGAAAATCTGTTGCTAGTAAGAATTTAATGACAAGTGTTCCCAAAGAAAAGAAACGTGACATAATAAACAGGAAAACTGAAGAATCTGACTTTACCGTTGAAAGTGAATGTGAGATCCACATTCACCATGACCATTTAGAAATAGATTAAGGCGAAGTTTTCCAAAGGACTGCTAACCACCAAACTAGAGTAACCAGCAAGACTGAAGATGAATGATAATTAATTAGAGTTAAAGAATTCGTTTTCATACTTGTAGGATTTTTAAGGAAAAAGCAATACAAGCATTTTGTTGTTCAGGTAATTAATAAGAAGAAGACTGTTTTAATGTAAAGTTTTTAAAAATCGCATATTAAGTTTTATTTTCCTGATGATAGAGATATCACGTCACCAAAATCCCCAAGTCAGCAGGACAAACGCTAAGAGCAATCTATAGAGCAAAAAAGTTGTACACACCTCATCAGCTCTTACTACTCTATATACGGTATATATGAAGATCCAATGAACCCAAATCCCAAAATTTTATAAACGAGTTCTCATAACTACCTTTATTTTTACAGTTGCAAAGCCAGCTATTTCAGGCGGATTAAAAATCTTCTTAGTATTTTTCGTATTCCGTGTATACTGCTGTCCCGAATTCCAACTTCCTTTTCTTTTGCTTGGATCATAGTTTTCTTTATTTTATTTGTCTCTATCTTGTTGGTTTTTGTACCTGATACATCTTGCGATTCATCCTAAAACACAACTAAAAATGACTCTAGGGTCTAAGATGTAATTTTCAAAAATGTTTTACCAATACATAGAAACATGGTAAGCCAAAAAAAAATGCCTACCCTACTGGATTTCGATGAACAATCGTCGCCACTTGGCACAAAGTGTTTGTCTACCGCACTGTCATCACTATCATTAATAAAACTTGGGTGAGGGCGACGCCATCTTAATGTGGCTTGCCATGTTTTATGCGAAAAAATAATGAAAATTGGGTGAGCGCAACAACAAGATAGCTCTACCATCTATAACCCCGACATAATTTTTCTGTGGTTTTCATCAAATGGATAATATAATACAATAGAATTCTGGAAAATTTTAGCTTACTATTATGTTGCAATAGGCTTTCCAATTTCGTCAAATGCATAATGTATATAATTAAATCGAATTTTGGAAAATTGTGGCTTGCCATTATGTTGCACTTGGCTCTTCAATTTAATTACCAAGGGACATAGCAATATTATTCCTAACTTTGTAGCAAAGTTTAAGGTGTTAAATAAAGCTTTTGTACAGCAAGCAGGTAATTTTTGATTTTATTGCTCCCTTTGTGTCTATGGCACAGTATAAGGCGCTAAGTAAAACCTTTCTATACAAAGCAGGTAATTTATGTTTTTATGCTAATTTCAAAGCTTCCCAGCCCTTCTATCCTAGTACTGGGGTACTTTCTTCCATGAAACATATTCATAATCTAAATTATACCAATAACTAATAATACCATCATTATTCCTATTGATGAATGCAAAAACCTAAGTAAGTAATTCTTTCCTACCAACCAAATTAAGAAACAAAAATATTTGAAAGCTATAAATCATACGAAATTATATGATAATGGCTATTTAGGTACATATTAGATTCTACTACTTTGACGTTGTAATTTTTTATATGCAGGGTATCCTACCTCGATCGCTATTATCGATATATGGAGAACCGTGTATACGAATTTTCTGAAAAGGACCCGCACCCGACACAGAGAGAATTTCGGAACCATACGATTTTCTCTAAATTTTAATATGTCGTAGGTATGGATAAGTACTTCACAAAAATGTATGTTAGAATATGGTGCCCCTCCCCATTTGGCTACAGTGGCATATCAAAGTTACGTTAATCAAAATACATATCTTTATTTTTTTTGCATAACATAGAAAATTATATGTAATAATACACAATGTCCGCGTTCTTTCAGCTGCAAAGTATCAAAAATATATATTACAAAATAATTTTTAGGATGTGAGTCCAGTGGCGTACATAAAAATATAAAAAAATTGTGAAAAATATTTTTAATCTTTTTATGTACGCCACTGGACTTACATCCTTAAAATTATTTTGTATACCCACGACTGTTACAATTCATTAAATTTAAAATGCAAAAAAAATAAAAATATGTATTTTGATTCCCGTAACTTTGATATGCCATTATAGCCAAATGGGAGGGGGCACCATATTGTAACATACATTTTTGTGAAGTACTTATCCATACCTACAACATATTAAAATTTAAAGAAAATCGTAGGGTTCCGAAATTCTCTCTTTGTCGGGTGCGGGGTTCTTTGATGGTTTACCAAACCATATCTGTACATTCGATAAAAATATTTTCGGTTATACCGGAAGTAGATACTAGCCTCCTTGTTTTAAACGGAAGATTTATTATAACCAATTTTGCTCTTCAGCGAGATCTCTTGGCAGGTCATCTTCGCTGGTACTAAGTTTTAAAACTTCGTAGCGACTTAAAAGGGTAAACAACGTGACAACTTATACCATATCATGTTTGTATTATTAAAAAGTCATTCAATTTTAAAAACCAATATTCTGCATCTGACGCTTATCTACACCTGTTGCCTCCGAGGTGTCTGTCTCCAATAATATACTTAGGTTAAGACTTATTGTGGCCCTCCCTGTTTCTAGAGCACCTCATCTAGTTTTGTAGCTCTGATTATACTCCATAGCCTTAAGAATGACACCTCAGTGCCGCATGTAGCTCCTGGATTGGTTTCGCCCATTTTTTGTATGAAACGTGTCCTCACGATGCCCTCACAGTGACATAGACCGTGGGTTACAATTTCCTCTTCTTTTTAGCAAAACCTGCATAGGGTTTCATCTGCCAGACCCATCATACTTAGGTGTCTTTTCAGTCGACAATGGCTGGTCAATAAGCCTATCATCATTCTGACAGCCTTTCTATTGTCGCTTAGTAAGTCAGCTTGTCGAGAAACTTTTAATGAATGCCTAAGTTTGTATTTGTCGTGGTTGGACATTCCAGCATTCCTGACCATCTGATGCTACCCATTTCGTAACGGATGCCTAATAGTACACCTGACCACCTCTACCTCGCAGAAGGTTTCTGGTCCCAACAAAGAGCCCGACCAGCCTGTTTTGGATATTTAATCGGCTCTTTCGTTGCCTCTGTGATCTTTGTACCCTAGGAATTCAAACTAGAGTCCCTTTATTTTGACTACTTAGCTCGTTCCATGCCTTGCAGCAACTCTTTACTAGTTTGGATGCTGTATCGTCAGCCTTGATTGCTTTTAATGCTGCTTGGCTCTCGAAGTAGATTACCACCATCTTATTGGTGTTTCCTATGCTCCATTTTTTCGCGCAGTATTCTATGGTCGGTACTACCGCCTGAAACAACGTGGCTAGACTTCCCATGAATATTGAATGACTTGTTCCCGTCCTTGGTTCATATATACCGCTCAGACACCTTGCTCGGTCTGCGTCCTGCGAACCATCAATATACCAGACGAGCTCTGCCCTTATTGGTGGGTCTTTTTCCCTGCCGTTTGTTTGTTTTCAAGCCTATTTGTTGGAGTGGTGTAAGCTGTGGGTATGCCCAACACATAGTGTGCTTTAATCTCGTTCAGCAGTTTTTTGTTGTCGGTGCCATGACTTTTGCTCATTGGTGCTTGTCCTTGTATCGGTCTATAAGCTACCGATTTAGCTTCTTCTTGGATGTAAATGTGTATTGGTTGCGGGTCAAATAATACCGCTAGAGCGGCCGTAGGAGTTGAGTGCATGGCCCTCGTGGCGCACTGGCACGCTAGCCTTTACACATGACTCAATAGCATCCTCGCCCCACTTGCAAGGTCTTTGTCCACCAAGTCACTGCTCCGTATGTTGCTATGGGCCTCAACTTCGTGTATAATATCTTAGGGCTTAGACCGCCTTGTACACCTAAATAGTTATAATTGTAATAGCCTGGTTTTGAATTACCATTAAGAAACGTTTCAGAAAACTAAGAAACAGCTATCCAAAAGTCAGCTAATAGTTTGGACATTCCAACGTTTGGTTGTTGGTTTTATTTGTTGCTTGATCTCAATGTTTCTTCAGCTATAGTCCCAGATTAGTGTTAATCTGGGCTATAGTGGCGTTGAGTCATCCGACTCACATAAACAAGCTGCTGTCCCAGATTAACCTATATCTGGGCTGCTGTCATTGTTGTTAAAACATTTTTGACTGTTGGTTCTAATTAGAGATCCGATTTATGGCAAATTTTATATTTTATTGATTTATTTATATTGAATTTCTTTATTGTGCCAAATAAACGATTCTAATAATAATAAATACCCGCCTAAATTCTGCCTACCAAGTGCGCCAACTAACTCGGTGTATTACCATTTAAGTAAAAACAAGTCCGTCTATGTCGTATTCGTAGCTCCCGCGAGTTCACATGGGCGACAGTCTGTACAAGGTGGCTCAACGAAGACTTTGCAGATCTGCAGTATTTAAAATGAATATCTGGAAAACGCTCGGACCCGGAGGATAGCTTTTTAATATATTTTCAACCCCTTTCAACCTCTAAGCGAGGATGACAGTTACCTGCAACATTTTCAATGGGAAGGAGAGTGTTACCTCATTTTAAAGGTATTTTACCCTGATTATCACCCCCAAGTTTCAAGTTGCTGCTAGCTGCTCTTATCCCCGTTGTCAAAATCTGCGGGGAAAATTTTCAGTTAAATTAATTTAGCACAAAAGCTACAGACTTCAAAATGAAGGTCCGAAGACTTTTGAAAATGAGATATCAATTATTTGATCGTTTTGATTAAAAATTTTTGCATTCAGATGACAAAAAATATATGAATGAAGAGTGAAGGCTGTGTGCATGTACGAAATGTACTAAATGAAAAAACCTTTGTATTCCATGCAAAAATTTTAATCCAAAAAGGACGTCTAATCAGCGTAACAGAGCGCTTTCGGCCTTAGCCATCATCAGTGTTACTTGTCAGTTGGAACAAAAGATATCCACAAGAGGCACAAACAACATCAAAACGACAACGGTCACATCAAAATTTAAAAAACACTCTACATTATAAGAAAGGTTCACATAATTTAAACATTTAACAAAATTAAAGCCAGACGTGGAAACCATACCATCAAAGCGTGGTTTCCACGTCTGGCTTTAATTTTGTTAAATGTTTAAATTATGTGAACCTTTCTTATAATGTAGAGTGTTTTTTAAATTTTGATGTGACCGTGGTCTTGTGGATATCTTTTGTTCCAACTGACAAGTAACACTGATGATGGCTAAGGCCGAAAGCGCTCTGTTACGCTGATTAGACGTCCTTTTTGGATTAAAATTTTTGCATGGAATACAAAGGTTTTTTCATTTAGTTAAAAAATATATAGCAATTCTACCTCTGATGCTATACTCTACATTAAACCCACAATCTAATCCTGATTTACCCTCAACAAAATCAAAAAAATTAGTTTCAGCTAATCTTAAAACAATCCATATTAATCGCAAGGGAAACATAAAAAAACAAACCAAGAATATTTCTGAAACGTTATAAAATCAAAAATATTAAAACTTTGAAATTGTAAATAAAAATGATAGTCATATAATAATCACATTGAAATCGTCTGAGCAACTGACCATAAACTGCCTAAAATTGCATAATCAGAACTAGATGACCAGTCAGTTAATATAATAGGGTAAACTATCAGTCTTGATACTTAAAAAAAATAAAATTGATAAATTAAAAATAAGGGTATAGTTAATATGGGTTTCACCCCTAAAATTGAAATCGGTAGGTTTTATTTGTAATTTTTTTCTTAAAAAAGGTATATACAAAAAGTCTTCACTTACGTTTCTGATCAATTTATCATATGCTGGAAATGACCGCCATTTACATCCATGCAATATAATAAATTTTGTTCAAAGCATTGTCTTACGTTACGGAACATTCCAAGTGTAACTTGGCGGTATTCATGAATTATAATATTTAGCTGAATAGCATACATTTTAGACTTCAGATGACCCCATAGAAAAAGTCTATTTAGGTCAAATCAGGTGCCTCTGGTGGCCACTCACTTCCAATACAATTTTGTGGAGTGCTGTCATCTAAAAATTGCTGCACCGGTTGGCCGAAATGAGATACACTGTCTTGCTGAAAAATTATGGTTCAATAATCGTCTTCAACGTATATTACTTGTACGAGAGCAAGATGAACAGCATTCTCCAACAGTTCCAGATACATCTGGTCATCAAAGATGTCCGGGTAAAAAAGGCTAATTACGCGATATTCGTAAATACCTGCTCAAACATTTAAGTTTTGGGGATGCTGAGTATGTACTTAATGAAATACTCTGGGATCTTTGTCTAACCAATATCGGTAGTGATGCTTATTGAAAATGCTGCAAAATTAATACGCACCCTAAAAAAAACGAACAAATAGCTTGGATTATTGCTAATAGTTTTCCCATCACTTCACAGAATTGAAGTCGACGATCGAAATTATCATCCTTCAATTCTTAAACTAATGGTATTTTGAAAAGTTGAAACTTATTTTGATATTTTGTTTTCGGACTCTCTGGATTGTTGTAAGTGACATACCAGACCTCGGACAAGTTCCTAGTGCTAAGTGTTTAGTGTCCATCCATGGCTACATGGCCTAAAATAAACTTCTCTGCCCTCATGCCTTTCATACACCCTCTTATTTTCCACTGATCCTGTATCGTCAAATTTGGCAACCAGTTATGATACATAAACATCGGACACACAGTCGCGGTTCCTCGCGCATTTTCGTAATTTCTATATAAATATTGGACTATTTCTACCCTTTGAATAGACCATTTCATTTAAAAATTCACGTTGAAAAATAGAAGAAACATCGCTTAAATGCCAATGTCATAATATTAGACTTGGGGCTAAGCAAACACTTTTTTCCCAATTGGATCGTTTATTATTCATCCATTCTATACGCTTCGTTATGGATGAAAACTTCACGCAAACTTTTAGAGGCAAAAATCGACGAGACTTAGGGTTTTTCCACATTTTTATTTTAAATAATGGCAATCGAGGTGCACATTTTTCATTAGGCTACCCTGTATAACCTCTTTCATGTTAAAAATCACATGGATTCCTATTTTTTCACACTGTCCAGGTAAATTAGAACCTTCCACTAAACAGTGCAGTGCATGACTGTAAACAAAAAAGAGATTTGTTTACCCGTTTTTATAACGTTTTCAAGTAGTAGCACCATTAGATCTAATAATCCATATATACAAACCTTCAAAACAACACCCGTTTTAAAAGCTACTTTAGCCTGTGTAATTTCCTCATATCTATCAGATCAGTTGTCGTCAGTTCTTACGGCCGGAAAAAGGGCTTCTGTGTTATATTTTTTAGTTTTGTAGTGCCTTTTACGACTCTTTATTATCTGTCAATTAGCTAATGGCCCAAATAGCATTAAATGGCGTGTCTACATTGATAATTTTTGGCGCCCTTAATCGTTAAAAATTTGAAGTTTACGTTAAGTTTGTCTCCTATGGCACCTAACAAGGATTTTAAAATAATTCGAATGTTACTCACTTATAAGATGAAAATTCTGAAGTTGCATTTACTAAAGCCACAAGCTGAAAGTATGAGATGCATACATATATGAGGAATTATCTTATTTTATTATTAATTTATCAAAATATTTAACTCATGATAAAAGTTTGGGCTTGAATGGAAATATTTTATTTGCTCTGAGTAGCTTTTTTTGAATATGTAGGTACCTACAGGGTCATCCAACGAGGATTGAACGGGAACATATTTGTGGCTTTCCTCCTATTTTAAAAAAAGTGTGAAATAGGTATCTTGGGTATTTTCTAGGGCTCGGAATTGTATTCAAATAATTCGAATATTCTACTATTCTAAATTCGAATTTATTGTTAGTTAAAAAATGCAACAGGTTGAACATTCGACTATTCGAATATTTGACTAATCGGTAATCCGAATATTTAACTGCTAGAATATTAGACTATTTAACTATTCGGATATTTTACTATTCAAATGTTTGAATGTGAAACTGTTTATCGCACAAAATAGATATAAGGCTTTCTTGCTAGTAATTTACATTTACCCATATTTAAATTTGCTGTTTTAAAAAAATCATTTTCAAAATTATTTTGACTTTTTGTGAAAAAACGACATTTTTAGTTCATTTGTCCTCTAACTCTTGGGCCCTCTATCCGTGTACGTATGTAGCTATACATAATAACATGTGCTTTGTTTTAAAATATATCGTTTAGCGATTAGGGCTCGGAATTGTATTCGAATAATTCAATTATCAGACTATTCCGAGCCGGGTATCTTCCCCGTAGCATCTGAAGGAACACTTAATAAAATGATTTGAATTGAAGCAAAAGAAATACAACATTAAGTTAACATGTTCTTAATGGGACACCCTATTTATTGGTTCGTTTTTGAAAGCGTCTCATTTTTTTCGATACGTTTCTATAAAAAAGATTTCTTATTCATTTCTACTAACAACAGAATTAATTTAATATATATATGAGAAATTTGCTATTTAAATTCTGTCAAAGTCTAGCGTTTATCACTACATGTAATACATATTAGTAAAATTGAAACATATTTAATATTAACATTATTAGCAAAGCAATTCTAATAATTTTGATGTTCAATATAACTGTCATTATTTTCAAAGCAAGCCCGGAAGCCCCTTTGTAATTTTTCAATACTTGCCGTAATAATATAATTTTCCCTGTTTATCCGATTAATTTTATGGATAATTTTGTTTCGCAATTCGTCAACTGTCGCGCTTCTCTGACGATATACTACAGTTTTCAAATGCACCCCATAAAAACATGTTATTGTAATATCGGGGCTATTTCGTGGCAATCTGATGGTTCCATTGCGGCCAATCCACTCGGGATACCGCTGGTTTAAGAAGTCAACATCATGATGCCATATAATATTTTCAGATTTCGCCAGTCGTAGTTCATCCAGGAGGTTATCAGCTTCATTTTGAAGCAGTTGCAGGTATTTTTGGCAGGTTAAATTACCATTGAAAACAAATAGACCCAATGCTCTTATTATTATCATACCATATCATGTATGAACCAAAGCTCTTTCTTTCTTGATATTTTATGGCTTCATACCTTCTCATGTTTCCATGAATCCAAAAAATGTTGGTTATACCTCCGGCAGTAGTGAAGCATCCGAGTTGATGGACATCTCTCAGAAGAATTTAAAATCAATGCCGGAGTTTATTAAGGGTGTATATTATCTTCCATACTGTTCCTGCTCTATATCAACGATCTCTGAGACCGGACAAACAATAATTCTATTTACAGCTTTGCAGACGACAGCACTCTTATATCCTCATTCATGTCGCAAACTCCAGTGACCACTGCTCGTTCTCAATGCGAGCGGGAAATCCAGATTGCTGCCATCAATGAGGATATAAACGCCATCGTGGAATGGAGTGAGGAAAACAATGTCCGGTTTAATGCAGGAAAGACTCAAGCAGCTGTCTTCTCAAAAAAAGGAAACACCGCAGAACCTAAAATTATCAATGATAGGACAAACAGTGACTCTGGCCTCATACATAAGCTTGCTGGGAATCAACGTAGAAAACAGCATGTCTTGGCGTAATCACGTCATAAAAATCGCCAAGGCAGCAGCACAAAAGCTAGGCGCACTCTCTAGAGCAAAAAAGTTGTATACACCTCATCAGCTCGTATTGCTCTGTAAAACCATCTCTGGAATACTGTTTCCATGTGTGGAGCTCAGCACCCAAGCACTTGCCCAGGATATTGGACTACATACAGAGGAGAGCAGTCCGTCAGGTGAATAATCCAAAGTTGACTAAAGACCTTGATAGCCTTGAACATCGAAAAAACTTGGCGGATCTATCTCTTGACTACGGAAGGTGTTCGAACGAGCTGACACTATGATTCCGCCCAGAGTTGTGTCAAACAGAAACACCCGTCACACAACAACATACGATTCAGTTGCGAACACCTAGGACATCGCTGTTACGGGACTTCTTTATCTGGAGGACTACCTCGTTCTGGAATGGACTGCCGAGTAACATCTTTCCCGAAAACTACAACCTATAGCGCTTAAATTCTAACGTCCACCATCTTCTCCTATACGCACCCCGCTCGTTGAGTGACGCAGGATCATTCTTTTGTGTGTGCCGAACATAAAAAAGATAGTTTCATCCGTCCACAATTTTGTTTTAAATAAATCTGGATCTCCATCCTGATTTATAAATGGGCAGCGAATTAAAAACGTAGCTCATTCTGTGCTGCTGTATGTCTTTTTATACTGTTTCAAAGTTCTTTGGATGCTTCCATAGTTGGCATTTTTTGAATATTAAAAGGCAGAAAAAATTAAAAATATTGACATCTCTTAACGAATAAGTTAAACAGAGAGTCTCACGTAAAAGTTCCACCCTCCTTATGTCCGTTATTTGTTTTGAAAGCTTAGTTTAAATACTTTTTAGAGGTGTTGCATTTTTAGGTCTTTTCTTAAATGGAATGGTACTTTTTTATTTGGCGTACTAGGATTCTTTTCCATCAGAATATCGAGAAAGTTTTTTTCTATGACCGTGCGTTTTTAGCCGTTTTCCCGCACGCATTTCAGTTTTGAAAGTGTCACTTCCCCGCACTAGTGCGAGAAAGTGATATTTTTCCGTACTAGTGCAGCCCAACGAATGGACAACCTCAATTATTATCACCCAGCACAAAAAAGGGGCCACTTCCAAATGCGATAACTACCGTCTTATCGCTCTTATACCCCATGTAAGCAAAGTCATGCTCCACATTATACATTCTAGACTACAGGCTTTCACTGCTTGGCAAATTGCTCTTGAGCAGGCTGGGTTTGTTAAAGGGCATGGCACAAGAGAGCAGATACTAAACCTGCGCCAACTGATAGAAAAGGCTAGGGAATATTACACGCCCATGTATATCTGCGTAGTCGACTATGCAAAGGCTTTTGATAGAGTTAAATGGCACAAACTGTGGCCAACCCTCATAGAAATGGGAGTACCAGAGCATATCGTCCTCCTGATTAGGGGTTTATATGAAGAAAGCACTGCTGTGGCTAGAGTCGATAAACATCCTCCGAATGCAAAATAAAAAAGGAATAAGGCAAGGCTGCATACTCTCACCACTGTTATTTGACATAGGTCAAATAAGTATCATATTGCGCTACGTATTAGATGACTGGGACGGAGGGGTCACAATAGGTGGGAAAAAAAATCTCCAATCTCCTATTCGCGGATGACACACTGCTACTACTGGCGAGCAGCGCAGATGAACTCATAGCTCTATCCGAGTGGTTAGAACGCGTCAGTCTGGAGTGTGGTCTTCAAGAACACGAAAGCGATGATTGTTGACCGCGCAATTGATGACTGGCCAAATATCCTTAAGGTCGGAAAATATGAAGTCGTCGAGCAGTTTATATACCTGGGTGCCATTATTAATAACAAGGGATGCTGTGAACCCGAAATACGCCGGCGAATACAACTGGGAAGAACCGCCATGTCTCAGCTTACTCCAGTGTGGAAGGATAGCAACATAACACGTAACACGAAGATCAACCTGGTCCATGCGCTAGTCTTTTCTGTATTTGGCTATGCGGCGGAGACATGGACACTACGTGCGGTTGACCTTCGTCGAGTGGATGCGTTCGAAATATTGTTGGAGGATAATACTTAGAATACCCTGGACTGCACGACGTACCAATATCCCTATTCTTAACGAGATCAAACCCAAACAACGACTCTAAAGTCTGGTTTACTCTCGCATTTGGAAGTTCTTCGGACATATAACGACAAGTGACCACATGGAAAAATTGATCGTGCAGGGTAAGCCAAATGGCGGGCGAGGAAGAGGGAGGTCTCCCTGCCGCTGGATAGATACCATCAGGCAGCTTCTCCGCACTGACATTGAGGCCGCTGTACGTGGAACAGCTGACCGATCGCGATGGCGAGATACCATCAAGCTGGTGATCAACACAGTTGAGGGGACCTGATGGAGGCCGATATTCATGACTTGTCACTACACGTCTGCCAAGAAGTTAGATTAAGAAGAAGAACAGTGCGGAAAAATAAAAATTTCAATTTTAACATTACATTTCATTGATCATTTGATTAGTTCACATAACATTAAACTAAGCTGTGTCAGATGGTTTGGCATGGTAACCAAATATTTGCTATGACAACCAAAGTATATCACCAAGACGTCAAAGTTTTAAGTCGAAGCGTCGTTGAAGTGACAGATACTGATTTTTTTAAGTTATTTTTAATAGATTCGTTGGACGAACAGCTCCCAGAAGCTATTTTGAAGGCCGAAGATGAGGCCAATTCAGACCTATTACCCAGCACATCAAGAGAAGGATATGAACAGCATTACATCCAATTTTTAAGCTGACGTGAAGAAAAAGAAGTGAATAGCTTTAGAGAAGAGGTTTGGCAGTGTCAACTTTTATCTTGGCCTTTTAATATGCTTTTTAAATTTGTATGCGGTCGTAGAAAAAATAATGTTCCCAACTCATGCAGTTCCTTTTCCGCATCGCGAGCGGGAAAGTATCACTTTCCGAACTTGTTAGGAAAATAACTATTATAAGAAAAACAATTTATAACCGAACTAACATGAAAAGCAGGCGCCCTCATAGTAAACGTAAACAGATACCAATAATGAAGTTATTGTTACCAAAAATTATATTTTATATGTAAACCCATGGTAACGAAAACTCGATTACCGACATCTGCTAACGCTTAACTACCAAGGCGCCTGTTTTTTATGTAAATTATCTCAGTCATAAAAATGTTTTCTGTAAAAAAAATTGACATTCTGGTAGAAGAGTACGTCGGGAGTTCCTCAGGGATCCAACTTGGGTCCTCTTTTGTTTTTGGCAGCCGTAAACGGTATGGCCGGTGGTATCAAGAATGATCTGGGCTTGTTGTTTGCAGATGACTTTAAATGTTTCTATCAGATTGATTCTGTTGAGGATTGTGTGACCCTACAGAATAACTTTTGCACCGTGGCTGACTGGTGTGATTCGAATAGCTTTAATTTGAATGTAAATAAATGTGCGTGTATGTCTTTCACATTGAATCATAATATTATTGGCTATGACTATTCTTTAAATGGAGTCAATTTACGGCGAGTGAATCAGCATAAGGATCTTGGTGTAATCTTTGACCCAACATTGTCTTTCTCTAGCCATATAATATCTAAAATTGATAGTGCACAAAAAATAGCATGTTTTATTGTCAGGAATACTAGAGTTTTCAGCACGGATGTTTGCTGGCATCTTTTTGATAGCCTTGTGTTGCCAGTTTTGGAATATGGCAGCATAATATGGTCCCCCCAGTATAGTGTTTGGGTAACATTTATTGAAAAAGTGCAGAGAAGATTTTTGAAGTGCATGTATTATAGGAAGTATGGCGTATATCCTCAGAAAGGGTGTGACAACGAATACCTTTTAGGAGTCTTTGGCAGGCTTTCGTTAGTAAAAAGAAGAATTAAAATATTACTATGCACTTTATTTAAAATTTTGAAAGGTGAGATTGACTGCCCCGAAATTCTTGGTAAATTACCTTTTGTTGTCAATCGAGTCAACTCGCGAGCCTCAAATGTTTTTTATCTGCCCCATCCTCGAATAAACCTATACAAGAACTCTCCAATTTACAAAATGTGTTACTTTTTTAATTTGTATGCATCTGATATTGATGTAGATACAACTAGTCATGGTCAGTTCAAAAATTTGGTCGACGATAAGCTGAGATCGACCAGTTAATAAACCAAAGATTCAATTGTAGCTGTTGTGATCATTGTGTGGTTGTGTTAGGTATGCCTATTTATTTGTATATGTATTGTACTTTGGCTGCAAATGACTAATCTTGTGTAAGCTTAGTTATGTACTGCACCCAGTTTTATAATGTTAAAGCCGTTTGACTTGACAGTATTTTATCGATGTATTTTGTTTATTTGAGTGTTAATTCGAGTTTGCTTGATTGATTGCCTTTCTTGGTTTGATTTTATATCTAGATTTAAGATGTATCTGTAATTGGCACCAGTGCTGTTGATACGTATGTAATAAATAAGAAAATCCCAGTATTCCAGGCGTCAAATAAAAAAGTACCATTGCATAATCCTGTTTACACTTTTGCAGGTGATAGAACCCTTGTCCCCGAATTTAGATCAGAAAAACCTCTACCAGCGACTGAGATTTATCACCGCAGATATGGAGAAAGTTCAAACTTGGAGCGACAGTAATCCAATACAGCAAAAACCCAGGCAGCCACGTTTACCAAGAAAGCCAATACGGCGGGTCCTCACATAATTATGGCAGGATTCTCGCCAATTGGGCTATTGGGTGTCTTAGAGTCTCGAACAACAGCATTATATCCTGGCATGACCAGGTTACTATATATTATAACATGGCAAAATCAGCCTCGCAGGAACTTGGTGCGAATAATCCGTGACCTCAGTTGGTGTTAGACTTTCTAAGTATTCTTGAATTCTCTGGTTTTGTTCTCCAGAATTATATCTTTCAGCTCTTTTATTGCCTTGTTAAGTTTTATCTTGTTTTCTTCCGTTCTTATTTGATGCTAATTTTTTACAGCTGTTTTATTCTGCGATTTTTTGCTAAATTGTGGGTGACACGTAATTTCCTTTTGGTGCTGTTGCTATGTTCAGCCAGGGGCGATAAATAAAAACCTCCTTCCCTACATACAATTTAACACAAACTAACTATAATTTGCGAATTGAATCTCCACTGGCCGCAGAATACATTGTTTATATGTGCGAAATCGAGGCTACGACGCGACGGCAACGATCATGGATAAATATTAAGGCGACGATGGAAAGGCTGAAGGTCTAGTCCAAATCTACCATGCGCTAGTGTTAGGCGCTCTAGTTAATAGCTATTTACCTAACAAGTGTGGAAAATTAATTTTCGCGCACGAGTCTGCCGTTCACCGAACGAGCGACGCGTAGCTGAGTTCGGTTAAACACCTGAGTGTGGCAAACATTTTCCGGCAGTGTTAATAGTTATATTTCCACAGAGACGTGCAGAAATAAGGACATAATTCGTAGTATTAAATTACCAGTTTTTATTAAACTATAACACTATAAACTATTATATATTTAAAACTAACTAATTATTTGGAAAAGGCATACAGAAAATTGTTTAAAATTTATTTAAATTCAAATTCAAATTATTTATTTGGTTTCGAGCACTACAATAGTAGATAGAAACACGTCAGTATAAATGGTAACCTAACCTAATAAGTAAATACATCGATACAAGCAACATTCATATCTAAAAATATCACACAAAAAAGAAATCCACTAACAGTACACCAGCGTTTGGCCAACAAAAAGGGTTCTAGGGTCTCTTCTTCAAGAAATTTATGAATTCACTGACCGAATAAAATGCTTCAGAATATAAAAATTTTTTCAGCTTTCTTTTAAATTGAAGAATGCTCTTTATAGTCTTTAAGTTGGGCGATAGAAGATATAAATTTTTGTTCCTGCATATACAGGAGATTTTTTAAAGGATTCCAAGTTATGCTTTCTCAAGGAGAAATTATTCTGTGCACGAGTCCCATAATTATGAAAATCTCTATTTGACGGGTATTTCAATTTATTGTCATGAATATAGATAAGCAGTCTATATAAATATATGGAATACACGGTTAATATTTTATTATTTTTAAAAGTATCTCTACAGGAGGTATTGCATGGTAAATCAAACATTGTTCGCAGAATTCTTTTTTGAATAATGAACAATCTCTGAGTGTCAGAGACCTGGCCCCAGATTATTACATTACACCACAGGGCAGAAAACACTAATGCATAGTATACACTTAACAGGGCGTCTCGGTTGACGTAGCTTTTAAGGCTATTTATGAGGTAAGCACTTGTGTTTAGCTTTTTTGACACAAAATCGATATGGGAATTCCAGGACATGTGACAATCGATGTTTAAACCTAGAAAACTGACGCACGGTGAGAAGTCAATCGTGTTGCCATTAAAGTTAATGTCAATATCACAGGCCTTCTTTCTAACACTTCTCACATTCATACAAATTGTCTTAGAATGATTAATCATCAGCCTGTTCGAATTGCACCAGGAAGTAAATTCATTCAATACTGTTGATATTTTGTTATGTAACCTACTTTCACATTTATCAGAAACTATAATTGTGGTGTCATCCGCATATAAAAATACACGGCCGTGACTTATGTGATCTGGGAGATCGTTGACAAAGAGAAGGAAGATCAACGGCCCCAAGATGCTACCTTGGGGTGTCCCTACGTTCTGATTGAAGCTATCGGATATTGATCCGCCTATCCTAACAGAGAACTCTCTGTCCGAAAGAAATGATACAAGGAACGTATTAATGTGATCCCTTAATCCCATTTGTTCAAGTTTCAAAGATACAAACTTTTTATCGACCGTGTCAAAAGCTCGGGTCAAGTCAAACGATAATGAAATAACAATTTCTTGGTTGTCAAGGTTCTCATTACAATACTGAACCAGATCAGCACAACCCGTCTCAGTTGAGAGCCCTTTACGAAATCCATGTTGCCTATCCGTGAGTTTATTATATTTCGAAATAAAGGAATAAACCTTTTCATATACACTTTTTTCAATAATCTTTGAAAAGGAACTCAATAGGGATATAGGTCGATAATTTTCAATCGCATTGGGATGTCCCTTTTTAAAAATTGGGACAACTATTGCTTTCTTTAATTTGTCGGGAAAGCGTCCCGAACATACCGCCAAATTAACTAACTCTGCAAGTATATGAGAAATTTCACCAATAACAAGTTTAATAAGCCTAATAGGCACATGGTCAAATCCACATGATTTTTTATTAGGCATATTCTTAACAATGGTCTCAATATCACCGCTTGACACAAATTCATAATAAAATGAATTACCAATGATATTTTTAAATAATGTACAGTTTTCGGATAATTTCCCATCATAGTAGCAATTCAATTTGTTTGAAATTACCGAAGATAGGTAGCTTCCAAATTCCGAAGCTACCTCGGAGGGATTCGAAATCAATGCGTCATTGTTATTGTAAACAACAATATCTTTTTTGTCTGATGACAATTTACCCCGAAACTTATTTAATATAGACCAGGAGGTTCTCATTCTATTTTTTGAATTAATAATCTGATTGTGATAAAATGCTTTTTTTTCTTGAATAATTTTCCTATTAATGTCTTGTTTTGCTTGTAATTTAATTTTTATAGTAGTGTCAGATGTATTGTTTTTTAACCAGTTAAGCTTTTCCAGATTATCCAATTCACAACAGAGTTCCTGTGAAAAACGTATATTATTCTTTGAATTAGTTCTCACAGCCTTTAGAGGAAAACTCACCTCAAAACTCCAGCAAAAGCTGTCAAAAAAATTGTTAAAGTCGGCATTTACATCGCCACTCATTAAGTTATCGTACGAGCCTTTAAACCTGCGAAGAAATTCATTTAAATTGTCGCAATTAAACTGTCGAGTGTGAATTACATTTTTCTCAGGCACGCGCAAACTGCGGTCATTTTGATTGATTCTTAAATTAAACATTTGACAGAAATGATCCGACAAACCACTGTCAAAGTTATGAAGATCACTTAACATGCTACTGCAATTAGAAATCACGTAATCTATTCGCTATGTGCGTTACACGACGCGACATCTGGTGGTACAAAATGTGGCGAATTTCTTGGCAACGCAACACGTCAAGTACATCGGAAACGATTGAAAATTCAAGAAAAATTTTTGATTTTAGTGCAATATAATCAGTTCAGCAGATAACACGTTGATATATGAGAATATTTATCGATTCGACTGAAAAAAGCCAAGTTCGATATTGAATTTTGTGTGTGAGAATATCATAATAACAAAAATGACATTGTGAAATTGATACGATTAAAAATTCGATTCATGAAGTTTTACTGAAATTACTTTAGAATGAATGATAGACAAACTGAAACTAAGTTATTAAATATATATTTTCGGGAATATTAGTGCTGTCCATTGCACTAATCATAAGAACCGGCTTCGAAAATATATCACACAGGTTATGATACTTACCCTTGTTGGTTCTGGTGTCATATGAGCACCGTCGATTTTGAAGCATTTTTTGGGTTCTATGGAAAGATTACATCAAATGGGACACATTAACGCAAAAAAAATTGCGGATGAAGCACATTTTCTCAAAATAAATTGAAAATAAAAATTTAAATTTAACATACATTTTTTCCTAATAAACACAATTCCAGTACACTTTGTCCTAAGGTATGATTGCAGAAGGTTAATAATAACATAATATAAAGCTTCTTTTCATACAAATTGCAAATAAAACTGTTTTTTGCACTTTAAAACCATAATATAATATTTATGAGATAAACGTCAACATGACTATTTCTTAAAACATCATTATATAGGTTGGCTTAGCACGGCTGTTGTACGGGTGGATGTTGCCAAGTGTAATTTCTATTTGGTTCTAAAATATAACAGCCTCGTGTTGAATATGTTTCAAAAGTACTGTGGGACGAAAATTTATAAATAATGATTCTTAACGGCCTTGTTTAATAAAATAACAATAATTCGAATATATGTATATGATTTACTAGAATTAGATGTTACGCTAGAAGGGGTCACTTTTAATAATATGTCATATAAACTAATTAATTTAGTTTATTGAAATAGATACAAATTTAAAAGATCATTTGGATTAGTTTAAGAGAGTATCACGCGTAGTGCGTTTATTTGTTACTTTGAATTAATTTTGATTTTGTGATGGGCGTGGTTGGTCAAGCGCGTAGCGCGCTCGCCTCAATGCGCTTCTTTGGCTAATTAAAGTTGGTTTCGATTATTTTTGCTTAATCCGGAATACGTTAATTAGGGTTAGTTTTGGTTACTTTAGGTTAGTATGGGTTAGTTTTGGTTAGTCTGGGTTGGTTTTGCTTAGTTTATGATAGCGAAGAGAAAAGGTTGCGTAGCGCGCTTTTCTTTTTATTTTGGTTAATTAGGGTTAGTCTGGGTTAGTTTTGGTTAGTCTGGGTTAGCTTGCGTTAGTTTTGGTTAGTTCGGATTAGTTTAGGTTAGTATGGGTTAGTTTTGGTTAATCTGGGTTAGTTTTGCTTAGTTTGGGATAGGGAATAGACAAGCGCGCGTGGCGCGTTTGTCTTTTTACTTTGGTTAATTAGGATTAATTTGGGTTAGTTTTGATTATTTTGAGTTAGCTTTGGTTAGTATGGGTTGGTTTTGGTCAGCCTGGGTTGGATTTTCTTGTTTTGGGATAGCGAAGAGAAAAGCGCGCGTAGGGCACTTTTTTTACTTTGGTTAATTAGGGTTAGTTTTGGTTAGTATGGGTTTCTTTTGGTTAGTCTGGGTTAGCTTGGATTAGTTTGGGTTAGTTTTTGTTGGTTAGGGTTAGTTTTGGTTAGTATTGGTTTGGCTCGGCTGGTTTTGCTTAGATTGGAATAGCGAAGAGGCAAGCGCGCTACGCGCTCTTGTCTCTATACTTTGGTTAATTATAGTTAGCCTGGGTTAGTTTTGGTTAGTCTTGGTTAGTTTGTATTAGTCTGGGTTGGTTTTGGTTAGTTTGGGTTAGTGCTGGCTAGTTTGGGTTAGTGTTGGTTATTTTGGGTTAGCAGTGGTTGAGTTACGACAAGCGTGCGCAGCGCTTGTCCTTTAAAATTGTTTCATTTTATGACAAATATACTTGATCTAGGGCATTTAAAATGAACAAATTGAGTCGACAGTGTACCGTAAGTAAACTTTTATTACTTATATATACATGTATGGCTAAACTGCCATGGTTAGGTTTGCTTAGTATGGGTTACTTTTGGTCAATCTGGGTTAGTTTGGGTTAGTTTACGTTAGTCTGGAATAGTTTTGGTTAGTTTGGGTTACTTTGCATTAGTCTGAATTAGTTTTGGTTAGTTTGGGTTAGTTAACAGACAAATGAGAACTTATTTGGTTAGTCTGAGGCATATAAGGAACAAGCGCGCGGTTTGCGCACACAAGTTGTTATTCTACTTTATGAAACATGCCCCTGCAATTTGCTTACTTGAAAATCAAGAAGATTAGCCAAGTCTGACAACATTGCAAGTAAATTGTCATCATTAACGTCATATTGGGAGAGTTTTCGCATTTAAATGTCACTAAACGGCCTCATATCTGAAATTTCTTTTTCAATTTTTGGCGTCAAAAGTGCTTCATCCGCAAATTTGTTTGCATTAATGTGTTCCATTTGATGTAATCTTTCCATTGAACCCAAAAAAATCTTCAAAATCGACAGTGCTTATATGACATCAGACCCTTTTCGATGTATCCCACGTGTATATTTGTATAGTAGCTGATTAAAGTTCCAAATTTCTCCGACTCGCGCGCACGATCGTTCGTCATTTCTCCCACTACCCTAACGCACAGGGCGAATACAGACATTCATCCTGATTGGACTTTTTACAAGTGAAGTTAGCTGGAAACTTTCCAGTAGATCAAATAAGATTTTACAATAGTTGCTCCTGCATAATGCATTTACATTCAAGTCACCACATATTACAATAAAATCAAAGCTTGCGGTAGCCCTCAATAAAAGATCATTCAATGCCCCAATAAAGACATCGAAGTCACCGTTTGGTGGGCGATAAATATCAATGAGACAAAAATTCCCCAATTTAATGCAAGAGCACTCAATTGACATTTCAACTGAATAATCATTCAGATAGTCAACAGGGCACGCCCGTGACGTCAGAGACTCATGCACGAAAATCGCAGATCCACCATGCAATCGCTCAGTTCTACAAAAATTACTTACAAGCCGAAAATTATATATCAATGTACTATTAATTTTTTCATTGGATAACCAATGCTCGTCAATGCATATTTGATAAAGAATTTCAAGAAGGTTTACTTTGTTGGACAAACACTGCACATTTAAATGTAAAATCGACAAGTCTATAAGTTCTTTAGGGGCTGCGCTAACGTCGGATTTTGTCAGTCCAAGGCAGGTTGTTGAAAGTTGCATTCCTAGGTTGTTGTTCGTCCTTGGTTTGCATTTTGAAAATTTTTCCTAAATCTAAACCTTTGCACCGCGATTCCTTCGGGCCAAATATTAGTATCATAAACCTTGTCGACATCCTTAAGAGGAAACGATATCTTAAATGATGCGCTGGTGTCTTTTTTATTCCATAATTCACATTTAAATTCTAACTCGGGCTTACAATATTTTAAATGGGTCTCCAAGTCCTTGGCCGTAGTGTCAGGATGGAACCTATAAGCATGTAGATACCCCAATTTAGGAATTGATTTAATTATTGATTTGCCTTGTTGCTCGGTGTGTTGTCTGATACCAATAAAAACTTTATTACTCTTTTGGCTGAGTTTATTTATATTTCGACCCGTGTTATCATTGTTGTTATTCGTCGAGATCATCGCATTGTCTATTCCACTCTTCACTTGAGACAGTGTAAAAGTGCCTGCCGATGCGCTTGATTTAGGCTGGCTTTCGTTGGTTGGCGCAGATGTCATGGAATTCTCTGTGCGCGTCGTAGGTGGGGGAATTTTTACGGTTTCACCGGTTGAGCAAGAAGGTTTGAAACCCTGCTGGATGGATCCATTCTGGCTCTGGGGGGGACTCCGGTTGTTATTTAATTTAAGTAAGATAATTATCTCTTCTTGATCCCTTATTCTACCCTCCATCTGTAACACTAGCTTATTTAAAATGGTGACCTCACTCTGTTTAGCATCCATCTCAACTTTATTTCTCAAACAGCCGATTTGTTGACATCTCACAGCCTCATCCAAGTCATCGATGGTGTCAGCAAAATCATCGTTAATTGCACTAATTTCACCACACTTATCGCAGTTTTTGTTGCTTAAAAGCTTCAGCAAACTTGCATCCGTAACATTTTCGGGCATTTTTCTATAAACGATTATTTCTATTAACTCACTTTTGTTAAATCTGTTTAGTTTCGCGATAACCGCTTGCGCATCATTCGACGCCATACTTACTGCTCTTTGTTGTAATTAACATGGTAGGTAAGTAACCGAAAACTGACAATTATAGGCATTATTAATTAAATTGGGAGCATTTTGATGGTTAGCCTCTTTGGTGTTGGCAATAATGTTGACAACTTTTTCTTCTTAACTTGTTATACTGGTGCTGATTCACTGGTCCATTGTTGTCAACAATAGTCTCAATTTCATACGCGAAACTTGTAGAAGACAAGAGCGAAGGCGGCGGTGAATTTTCCTCGGAATTGTCTCCTTTAGAACATAGAATTTGGTTGGATATGCATTTTTTGTTCCCCATGGATTCGTCCACATATTATTCTGCAACTTTTGTCGATTGCCATCCCCCGAGACGTTTCAAATTAGTAATATCCACTCCAGCGCAGCGTCGCGTCGGCCAACATAATAGCCGATGAGCGTCTTTAACAGTGTCCAGTCCAGGTCTTTGGATTTGGAAGTTTCAAAAAAGCAGCCACATCCGATGGCATCTTACCAAACTTGTTAATGCCAACAGCTTTTAATGCGTTGCGCTTTTGGAACGCAGAGACATGTACTTCCTGATTAAATTAAGATTTTTTTTCTCCAGATATAACAATGCTTCTACTCTGGTGAGTCTTGCTATCTAATATTTTCACCAGAAACAAATCCTCCTGTCCAAATACGTTTTCAGACAACAGATAACAACATGTTCGTGGTTTAAATCTTTATACTTTTTTTATCTAAACCCTACCATTTTCTTAAAAAAAAGGCGTGTGCACTATGTGCGCATATCTGAAGTGAAACTTCTTAAACTTAAACACCCTAGCCTTATACATATCGTAACGATTTTGGCTAAAAAGTAGTTTTTTAAATATACCACTCAATTAACAAAAAGGGAAGGTCTAAATGAAAAAAAAGAATATTCTTCATAAAAGTTATGTCTTGACAAGGTAATGGAGTAAATCCCATACTTTTTGCTTGTAAACTAACAAAGATATCGCAAAATCTATGAGATATTCTCATATTTTCCGCCAGCTCGTGAGTCGCGGCCACTTTTCGTTCCGCTCTCGTCGTGGGTCGCGACCTTCAAATTTTACTCCCGGCGCGCGTTAGGAAGTTTCACTTTAAAAAGCAATTGATCAAAAATGCCTGCTAATATCAATGTTTTTTTTAATTTTTAGGATATATTTCACCATTGAAGCGAAATGCATTACGCCTGCTACACATGCTAATTTTCAAGAAAATCTTTTCCGCACTAGTGCGGGAAAACCAATTTTCCGCACGGGTATCGGTGCGGAAAATTGAATTTTCCCATGGTTGTAGAAAAATTTATTTTCCCTATGTGAATAGGTCGGGAATGTTCGTAAAATCATGAGAAGTCAAAGCCCATCCGTGCGCTATTCAGATCCACACTTTCTAGCTTAATTTAAGAATCATTTGCAATACTTACGTTTACTACGGTTTACTCGAGTGGCTCGATTCCAGCGTTTTATAGGGAGCTGAGGTGAGTTTTTTAGATTTTTTTTGATTCGAGGTATGATGAGAAATAATATAGTGACGATGCTGGCGCGTTTCTTTTAATTAAACTTAGTTAAGCATTAGTTTTATAGAGAATTTTGTGGATAAGTGAATGTGTTCTATGTAGTAGATAATTCCGAATACTTTGAACAATTTTATTTTTGTTTAGTGTTTAATAGAAATTTACGGCAAATTATTTTATTAAAATGAATTCAATGGCATATAATTTAAAAAATAGACCTCTAGATTTAACAAATACGAAAATTCTCCAAAGCATAAACACAAATCTGGTGAGATTTTTGTTTGAGTTAGGTAAGTAAATATTGCGTCTTGTTTAAGTAAGGCTTATACAGAACAAGTAAATATTCATAATAATTAAACGGTTAAGCAAAATCGGTTGGTTGTTTCAAAATTATACACATTAAAATTATGTGGAACACGTATCCTTCCTCTTCGTGGACATAATATCAGAAAGATTTATTCGCTTTTAGATAAACATCTAAGTGATTTGCGTATTTGTTGCAATGTATTTTTGAAGTATGCATAGCAGAGAACATATTTTGCAAGAAATTGAAAAAAATTCTTTTTTCTTCAAACGTCAGTAAATCCGTCATTACTCGACTGTGTAGGCGGCCGTGAAGTTTCGTTTTTCCTCCGCCGGAGCTTTACTTTTCACTTTTCCGCCGGCGGAGGTAAAAGTGTTGTCATAGCAACATAGATACGATACAAACAAACAACAAAATAAGCGTCAACAACTCAAGAGTTATTACAAATTGGTTATTATTTAATCCAACTTACTCAATAACTGCTTATCAATACGGAATTAAAATGCAACCGTAGACGCAATTTTAAAAATATAATTATTCTTGACAGTGTCCACTGACAGCTTTATGTTACATTACTATAGCAACAACCTGAGCCTATTCACCGATACCGCACCGGTCTAAGCCGCCTTGCGAACCCACTTATCTTTAATAATAATTATTATTACTATTAAAAAGAGACGATTTTGCATTAATTTGTCGACATTTGAAGAAAAAACAGCATATTTTATTTGGAGGAAAAGTTACTTTTCATGGCTTGCTCTCTATTACCAGCCTCACGGACACGAGCGCGCCATGAAAAGTATTACTTTTCCTCAATATAAAATAATATACTATTCTTGCAGTAAGATCTGACGACACTGCACCGATATTTCAACACAGTGTCAAATGGTGTTTTTCTTTTTCTTGGCGTTTTTATAAACATAAAATGTAAGTGTGTGTGTGTGTGTGATGAAAAAGTTATTTAAAAATTTATTTTGCCCAAAAACAGGAGAATGGAATCTCACTTTAAAAAACTAGGAAACGGCAAGGTCGAGAAACCACCCACAAAAATATGTAGAATAAGCCTTTTTGCCATCAAACTCAACGTTTTCGAATTTCTTATCAATTTTGTTCGAAATGTATTGATTTGTAGTTACAATAAACTGTTTTAATGGTTTACTCTTCTGGAATCGGTAAATACCTACTTATTCATTTCTTTAAGTGCGCAACAACTGTCATTCAAGAGGGCGCCTAATACTTGTATTTTTAACGATTTTACCAACTGGTGGGTACAAATTGGACGTGGCACCCGAGTAAAGCCTCCGGCGGCGCCTGGGAAGCCATACAAATTCCTTCTCCCCCTGCTCCCTCCCTCTGTATAAACTCACGAGCTGCCACTGTGTTCAGCTCAGTTTTTAGGGGCAGATTTAAAGAAATCAGGCTATCTAGTTTTTCTCTAAATATCCACCAGTCAGATTTATTATTACGCGGTGAGGGTTGTTTTTCTTTGCTCAAGATTTCTGAGTAGATTGATACTATTCTCTGTGACATTCTTACTGGTCCTTGGTGAATTTGTTGCTTTCATAAAGTGTGATGCTATTTCGAATGCTTATATGACAGTCCCTCCATGGGCTCGGTCATCAGGGTGTGTTTTGTATAGATAGCAACATTGAAGTTAATTACTAATTGTACCCATGTCGTTAGGAAAATCTATAATATTTAGTTCGTTTTATGCATTAGTTTAGTTTTCGACAAAAAAAAAACAAGTTTCTGATAGGAACGTAGTTTTCATTTTCACGTATTGTTAATTTAGCCGCTCTGTATATTATAGCTGATTTTTCGGAAATCATATTTTTAGAGGAAGCAACAACTTTTATAAACTAAATCATCTCCTGATGATGCTAACATGGTTAGCGAAACGCGCGTCGAGTGCAATAATTCTATTTCGGTATTGTGGATAAAACACCGTTTTAGTGTATTTTGCCGAAGCCCCCAACATAACTTTTATAAAGAATAACTTTTTCGCATCTTTCAATTTCTAGTCAACTTTATAAACCCGACACACGGTATATAGGGCAAAGATTTTAAGATCATTTAAAATTATTTCCAGTTTTGTTCTGCCTAAAGTTTTTGAAACATCCAATACAATATGCTTCTATTTTATAGAAGGTCCATATTATTATAATACCCAATCGTTTGGTAATGAAAACTGACCTTTCTAACTTTAAGCACAAAAAAGTCAGAAGGGTGGCTAAATATCACGCATCAGTAACCTTGCACCTAATGCAAAATAAATAATACGTTCGTGCTTACATGTAAAATTCTATATAGCCGTATTGCTATGTAAATAATATTAATTATATTAAATGTATAGAACCCCCTAGAAATGTTCTCATTCGCGCCACTGCTTTTGTCTACGACAAGCACGCTTACTCAATATTTTACCCCACGATCTCCACGATGCATTACTGATGTTCGGTTTTAAAGATCATCATACAAAGTTTCAATATAAATATTTAACTTTAAACACAGTTTAACAATATAAAATCTTCATAGATTTCTTTTAAACACAAGTTTTTCATTTTATAAATTCCCCAGAGATACAAAAGTTAAAGGGTTATCAGTGGTATTTCCGGCTTTTAAAGAACAAAGGCAATCGGACAAAAAGGTCAACGGTAAAGAGTCTGGTGCCAAAAAGCACTTGACTTTGTCGTCTTTGAAGTGTTAAAAATCTGCGGGTGATTAGTGGGACAGGCGCCCAACTGGCCAGACTTGATCCTCTTATTTACATTTTCCGTTTTAGCGACCCTTGCCAATGGTTATTCTATAATGCATCGAAAAGGCCAGAAATTGACAATTTAAGAAAGTCAAAGTCCCACTTCATATTAATATAAGTATTCATATTAGCTTAGGATATAACTAACTAATGTATCTTAAGCTTTAAAACCATAGGCGCTTATAGATAAGGTTTTAATTTGGAAACTTTCCGACGTTAATATGTTTAGCATCGGCAGATATTCAAAATTAGATAAACCCATCTAAGGATAATAATTAAGCGGGAACCCAAAATAGGATATGATTGAAATTTTACTCTATACTTTAATCACCCCAACTTGAAAATGTTAAATGGAATGAGCCCTTTAAAATACCAAATTTACTTCTTTTGGAAATTATATTACACAAATTTCTTAATATTAATGTATAATAATAATAATAATAATAATAATAATAAATATTAAATTGTATAGATGATAATAATGAGGGTCAATTCACCACATCGTTTTAACGATCCAACCAGAGAACATCTACGTAATTAAAAATTCAAGCCCGGCGCCACAATCATTACGGTAATTTTGTATTGTGCATTGTATCAATTCGTTGAGCTTACTCCAGGGCTTTAACGGATTTTTTGACCAAGGTACAACAACTCTTCGATTTTTTAAAAAGCCTACGGCCTCCCTAAAATCTGGTGATGTAGGCCCATCATTGAGCGGTCTTGCGGTTTGATTTTCTTTCGATCATGAATTGTTCCACGTTCTCTTCGTCATATTTATATATGGAACATACAGTGCTCGAGATGAGTCTTCATTTTCGTGCAGACATGTTGATACGTCGAGCTACCCAGAGTATTCTCAACATTCGTCGTGATGTCCACATTTCCAATGCATCGATCCTTTCGCGATCTGTTACTCTAGTAGATAATATTGAAATATTAAATAGGGCAATTTTGATATGATCACGTAAAACTTTAGTGAGCTGTGTCATCGCAGATTACGCCAATAATTGTATTTACTCTCGCAGCCACCAGTGTTATCTACCAGGGACCCTAAATAAATAAAATTATCTACCACTTGATATTCTACAATTTGGGGGATCTCAGAACTATTATTATTTGTCTTTATCATGAGTTTAGCTTTTTCATGATTAATGCTAAGACCATACTGAGCACCAACAGTTTGCAACCTCATCCTCCAATTCTAACGCTACCCTGTCAGTACTTGCCTCATTAAGTGTTCACCATTATATTAAATAGTACGGACGATAAAACACAACCTTGTCTTATACCTTGCCGGACAGGAGCCATCAATGACGTTAATTTTAGGACATGGGTATTTTTTATCACGACTAAAGGCTAAAAATAAAAAACCAAAATCTGCTAGACGTCGGCTTTCTTAGTAATTCTTAGCTTATCCTAGAAACATAAATAATAAGAAAGTTGTCAGCAGAGGTCAAAGTAAAATTGGTGCGTTGACAATATATACTTATAACAATACTGAAACTGAAAGAATTTGAATATCAATATTTTTAACAAAACTGAGTTATATGTGTTATATGTGTGCGGAGAAGATGGTGGACGTTGAAACGCTGTAGGTTGAAGTGTTCGGGAACGACGTTACTCGGAATTCCACTCCATAACGAGGCAGTCTTCTAGATAAAGAAGTCCCCCGTAACAGCGACGTCCTATATAGGTGTTCGCAACTGGATCGTATGTTGATGAGCAGCTTGTGTCTGACGGGTGTTTCTGTTTGGCACAACTCTGGACGGAATCATAAGTGCCAGCTCGTTCGAACACCTTTCGTAGTATGTAGTATCGATAGATGCTCTATAGAGTCCTCCTAGCTTTTGTGATGTTGTTGCGATTTTGGTGACGTGATTAAGCCAAGACATGTTGTTTTCTACGCTGATGCTTATGGATGAGGCCAGAGTCAGTGTTTGTCCTGTCATTGATAAGTCAGGTCCTGCGGTGTGTGCTTTTTTTGAGAAGATGGCTGCTTAAGTCTTTCTTGCGTTAAACTGGACATTGTTTTCCTCACCACATTCCACGATGGCGTTCATATTCTCATTGATAGCAGCAAGCTGATTTTCTCACTCGCGCTGGAAACGAACAACAGTCGATTTTTTCTTATGGGGTACTTTAAAATATAAAATGTATAAAACTCTTGTAAACAATTTAGATAATTTAAAGTTAATAATAATTCAAGGACAATAACATATCGAAAGGAAACTTAATGTATAAATTGAAAGGAAAGTTTATTTGAACATTTATAATTTTTTGTAAATTTTTTAGTTCTGATTTTTTTCCTCCTAATATTTTGTTTTTTTTTATATTTTAATTTTTACGCAGCTAAGAAGAAATTAATGCATATAATTATATACTGTATATTAGACAGGTATTATTAGTTAATTAAATCCACCAATTTAGTTTTTAAATTGATCGTTTATAATAAATTGTAGTTAACAGGACTAGGTATATTAAGAAATCCATAAAATCATGGAAGAAGTGACAAAAAATTGACATATTGATACAATATTAAAAAAATGTGTTTCGGTTTTAGGATTAAAAATGACTCAAAATAACATAAAAACGTATTTTAGAAAAATCAGCATGACGGACGGTTCAGAAAATACAAAACCACGGACTTAAAAACCAATTTCGTCATCTTAAAAAGCTCAAAAAAAAACTACCCAAAGAATTGTCATTTGTTTTTTAAAAAGTAAAGCTACAAATAAATAAAATCTCCAACCGGCTTTCTGTTAAGTACTAGATTGCGCAACTTTGCCACCATTGAAATGTCTTCGTATCTCTTGTCTCGATATCCCCATACATAGACTCGAATTTGTGGCATCCTGTATATAAGCGATTAACCTTACTCTGAAAAGGACCCTATCCCAGTATCCCAAACTACCTTTAGATTATCAATAAATAAAAGACAAACAATATATCATATTTTAAATCGTTGACAAACAAATTAAGCAAAAGCTGTCCGTAATTAGTAACCCTATGGTACTATGAACAAAGCAATAATCTTACTTAAGGTTAAGCGGACCTGACATGGCTCACCCTGTCGAATATCTTTTAGAAACAAATATAGACACTGTCTACCTCTAAACCCCTCACAAAGGTACCCAACAAAATAATTACCGTTGATCTGCCCTGGAAAAAATCTATGCTGGTGGTCATTAGTCAAATTTGAACATATCTATCACACTGATCAGCTATAACAATCTTAGGAATTCCAGACTGGATAATCCCTCTGTTAATTGTTAGGAAAACTAGATTACAGTAATAGGTTCAATGAGAGGCTAAAAAGAGAATGTAACGGACAACTCAAAGAACAGGAGGACCTGGTATCCTGTATTCAGCTACATTAAATCCAGGGTTAATCCTAGCCATCATTCGCAGAGAAATCATTAGAAATCATATTATTTGGTAACAGGTCCGATCTTTATAGTATATTCAACTCAAAGAAAAGTAGATACTCTGTTTAGTACGTCATATCCTCGTGATCGGACGAAAGATATTGGTCATAAAACGTTATCGAGGAGCCCAAGTCTGTTGGAATCAGTTTAATAGACGTGGATCCAGTTTTATGTACAGATATCTGACACATCTAAAAATAGATACCTATCAAAAAAAATTTGAGCGAGCCTGCTAGTACTCGAGACACTGATGTGTAAACATATCCTATATCGACATCATCGACATGAAAATCTAATGTCACCTTAGGCCGCGTGACGCCTGAATAAAGGCAAACACTTATTTGGAATTTGTTGCCTATATTCTGGCGTTAGAAAGAACACGCTTTACAGTTTTACACTAACGGTTACAGGCAGCCTGCAAAACACATTCCCGTCACAGATACCTCCTGACGTGCGTTGTTTAATGTTTATATTTGTAACGTTTGCATTACAATGTCTAATATTACACTTCACGCATAGTCGCTTCGCTCGTTACAAGGGCGCAACGAACAAAAACTAATCCAACGCATGCCCAAAATCAAGAAAAAAAACTTTTACAAATACAACCTCAAAAAAAAAATAAAAGTAGGATTAAAACTAACCGTAAAATGAACGCTAGCGAAGCCGCGGATAAAAGCTAAACGTGTCCTATGTTCTTTACTTACTCTTGAAAACATCGGTACAAAATTTCATGATGATCGTTGAGTAGTTGATGCGTGAAAGCGTAAGAAACAAACAAACACATTCGCATTTATAATATTAGTTATTCGCATTTATAATATTGTAATAATCTACTAAAATGCATAAGCTACTAAACAAATATCACCCTGTCGCAAGTTTGAACTTGAACTTGGAGATTGTTATATAAACATTAAAAGCAAACTATAAACAACGCGAGCAATCAACGGGAGCGATTTTGAACCTTATGCATGCACTGATCATCACTTTGTTTTATATAAATACGCTACCGAACCCTCAGTTCGGCAGACTTTGGTCTCACCTCCAGCTCCCAAGGTTAGCCATTTGACGACTGCCTTCTGGGTTCTATCCGCTCCTAAAGTTAGCCATACGACTGCTTTAGGTTCTAGTCCTTTCCTTCCAAACCTGGTACCGGTTAGACATTTGACGACTGCTAGGACCAGGGGTTTCACAACCTCCATAGTAAAGTCCTGACAAGAAGTTTTTCAGAGTGTTGAGAAAGACAAGTGTCTAAATAGTCAGTTAAAAAGTTTAGTGAAATCTCTTAGTGCTCTTAAATAAAACCCAACTCTTAAGAAAAACTATAAATTATAAGACAGTAAAGAAAGACCAATAAACAGTACCTCAAATCGAGAAAACATGCGCACCGTAGTAATCGGGTATAATAGAATCTCATTTTTTCTGACCAATAATTTTTGTTATAGTTTTATCGTTAATACATTGTTATTTTTATAAACTAAACGTGCTTATTTTATCATCTCTTCTTACCCCACGTAACGCGGTCCCGGCCTACCTCAGTTACCCCCCGGCACGCTAAACAAGGCGTGTCCTCACGAGTAGAACATCCAGTGGTAGCTCAAAGGAAGCATTGAGACCCCGTCATTGTACTAATCGCGACACGGCTCTTCTCTGAGAAGTTATTTTTTTAAAGAAACCACGCTACTCTCTAAGCTACTCGTGACAATATTAGTAATGATCCTTTAATAATACTTACTGGCAGCTTCAATCGGAGTGGATTAATTCACTGCACAAATTCGACACGAAAATGTAATGCCACCAGGAATAACATCAACCCACGGACACAGCTTATTCACTACAAGCTAGTCATCTTGAGATCTGTTGGTGACATCCTTTGATTTGGAAATGTCAATAACCAAGTTTTGCAAATTTTAGAAGAAGACCATGACTCAATATTGTTTTAAACGTCTGGGCATCTGAATAATACTTTTGACAGTTCGTTTAATTACAAATATGCTTTTTTATCGTCTAAAATCCGTTTAAAAACGATTTTAAATGGCAAAATTGTATACAAATAAAAAAATATATTATTTTAAATTCAACCATCTATTAAAAATAAGCTGTGCTATGGATCCAATTACCTACACTGCGAATATAATATAATGAAAATCTAATACCGCCCTACCGGCTAGCTTTTTAGAAGCGGCATTTGAGTCGTTGCAATCGCGGCCGTCCTGGATGAGCTTAGCTTGCTCCTCAATGCGCACGGGTTATCATGTCTGATCGGTTTACATATTCCGTCCCATTTGCCGAGATGTACCTTCATACCGCCGTTTAAGATGTTTACACATCTAAAATCCTTAAGATGTTCAAATTAAAGAAGTAATCTTAAACATGAAAAAACGTGAATTGTAAGAAAATCCTACGTTAGTCAGTTGGCAATAAAGTAGGCAGTAGCAGCAACTCAAACTAGTTAAGCAATATAAAACCATGCGCACGTTCTTGATGCTGTGGATAGATTTTGACCAACAATCAATGAAAATAATTGATACGGTAGAGACATTTGGATATAGTTGGGATGTGGCATTTTCTGAGATCAGGAAGCTCTAAAAAGGCTAGTTTACATTTGTCAAATAAACGGTAAAGTAATTCGGCCCAATGCACTGGGACCAGTAACTGGACCAAAACTGAACTCTCCCGTGTTTATTATTCAGTTGTTTACATGCAACATTTTAGAAACCAGTACGAATCCTAGTAGATGCGCGGAAAATGGCGGCCATGAACCATCAACGACGTTCTAGAGTCAAAAAGTATTTGGAAAAAATGTATGTTTTATTGGTTGAAGTTGTCACAGGCCGTTTTGTCTGGCGTACATCGATGCGTAAATCACCCTAGAATTTGTCACCGTTCACATGGTCCCGAACGCATTCGTAGGTAATAACGGAAAAACTCTCGTAGATATGCCGTTGGACCTTGTTTCGTCGTCCTTTCGATCGAGAAATAATAAAACCGCGCTGCGAAACGATTCGATTTTCAACAAATTGAATTTAGCGCGTGAAGATTAAGTCGATGGTAGAAGGCCTTGTGTCCGGCTCCGTAGCAGACTGTTTTGGGATTGGCTGATGGGATTGAGCGTCGCACGCATTTATTTTAATTGTCTATGAATAATTGGGAATTCTATTAATTGAAGTGGCTTAGTGACAATGCGCTTTTGGCTATTCTGGGTAGTTTTGTTTGGTGGATGCCTATACATCGAAATCCCAGATTTTCATCGTTTAATTCCCTTAGATGAATTATTGAGAGGAACATGTATTGTGATTAGTCGTGACGGGTATTCCTTGGTTGAGCGAGTTTTTTCCGTGGTGGGAATCTTCGTGCGGCTTGCTGCTCTTCGGTTTTCGGTCGCTTGGGTTACTCTTTTAAGACGAACCGAGTCAAGCAGTCATTTTTAGACGCCGGTTGGAAACAATTGTGATTTTCGCCTGTTAATCGGATTTTTCTGACCGGTTCATTTTAACAGTTTCAGCTTTTAGTTGTGCCTTATCTTTTCGTAAGTGTTGGTGTCTGAAACTGCCTTTTGTGAGATTTGAGTGCTGCTTTGCAAGGTGAGTTGAGTTTTTTGTGCATCTTTTTTTTTTGTCTCTCTGAGAACGCCATCATTTTGTGACGCACGTGGGCGGATTTTTAATTCCCTTTTTAATCTCTTACAGAAAGAAGCCTACTTGGCCAACTGAAAGCCGTCTAGCGTTAAGCAACTGGCTACCCCCCTACACAGGTAAATTATTGTTTTATTTAAATCTGATTTATCTTTTTCCTTGATGGTTGATTTTGATCACCGAGTTATAATGCTCGTCCATTAAGAGTTACGTGTGGAACCTTGAATATGTGTTCTTTCACAGGGGACTACCGTTGGGTCAACGACTACTGTTGGGCTTACTTCTACTGTGAGGTCTATTGCTACCGTCGAGTTGTTCTTTGTTATCTACGAGCATTGTTAGCGACTACCTTGGCTACGCCTGTCTAGCGTACCACCGGTATAGAGTATAGAGCTACGCCTGTCAAGGAAGTCTGCATCCTACCATGATCAGTTATTTCTGGAAGATGCCTGAGGAGTTACTCATCGGCCAAGTGAGCAATTTCCATTTTTTTTTCATTCACCTGTGTTGCGGCAAATTTGTGTAATAAAAAGAATAACTTTTTAACCTCTTTCTCCTTAATTAAGGCAACATTCAGTCATTCAAATTTTCTTTTGAACGAACTTTGAATTTTTGGGCAACCTTGTCAAGCCTAAAATACTTGATTTTATTTAATTAAATTCTCAATTTTTCTCTCAGACGAACTTTGAATTTTTGGGCAATTTTTGACGAGCCTAAAATGCTGGCTTTTATTTAATCAAATTCTAAAATTCAGATAGATCCGCTGATCTAGAGTAAATCAGATTATGGATCGAATATTTTTTTGAACTGTTAATTGACTGACGCAATAACGTTGTAGGTCGAACTAGTTTAGTATTGTTCTCAACTTTCACGATTTCTGGCTTACGTTAGATAACCGTATATCACATAGCTACTAGTTTTGATACAGCCTAGTAGACTTTGCGTTATTTTTAATTGCTTTTATTGCGATCTTTGATATTTTATTTACTCGAACAGATTGTTTATTATCTTTGTCCTACTGGTAACTTGACCCTGGAGTAAATTGCCATATATTAATTCTGTAATTAATTGGCGGCTATAATAACGCCAGGTCTAACTAGTTTTTTCAATATATTGTTTTTGCGGCAGTTATCAACGAAGCTAAACTGAACTGAATAACCATAGTTAGTTAGTTATACAGCATATGTGACAGATCATGATTCGAAACCGTGAATTAGTCTTTAATTCGGTGATTACTCGAGCTAATTGAACTTACCTATAACGAGAAGTTATTTGCAGTATCGCTGGCTTGCAACATATTTTACTGACGCTCTTTTTATTAAAGCTTTGAGCGATCGTCATTAATTACAATTGGTTATTTCGGAATTTGTTTAGATTAAGCGTGTGAATTATTTCACCGAGTAAAGCCTACCGTTAAGAATCTTACAGTGTAACCATAAGAATTGACTTACTCAAATTTTCTTCAACTTGATTTTTCTTTCCTCCTGACCAGCTGTGATATTTTATTATTAGGTAATAAAACCAATCATTGTTTGTTTATTCACCTGTTTTATTTAATTAGAACTGAAGCGAATCTCCAACGGGACAGGCCCTTCCGTAAGTATCTGTTTTTTTATCATTAGCGCTCAATAATTGAATCGTTCTTGACTTACCTTTGATTAATATTCGACTATTTGTTCATTTTACTTTAGTTATTTTTGATTAATTTTTAAGTGTTTGTTCTCATCGACTTTAGTTTTGAGTTAAATTGGGGTACTTGCTTTATACCGTCTTTGATTTTTGATTAGTTTCTGGGTAATTATTTTTCCGATGTTGTTGTTACTGATAAATTGCCGGAATATATATTTAATCTAATTTTCTAACTTATTTTTGTCGTTTTATCGATCGATTTTCCTGATGGAAATAAATAACGAATTTTTGGTATTCATTTATTTTGTTGCGAAGCTTAAGCTAAAACGAGTTCCATATTTCAACTTTGGGGTAATTCTCGCTTGTGCTGTCTAAAAGCCCGTGGCACCTTAAATAAATCAACTCACACCCTACTCTCCGACATTTGAGCTAGGGCCTAATGTATACGCTCGGCGACAGCTCGTTTTAGCCTACGCATTGACATACTTTATTTCATTCAATATCTAATTTAAAATTCTCAAAATTAAATGTATTCCTTCGATTTAAGATTATTCACTCCCAATTCCTTCTAAGCTGGAGTGAAGGTTTGCGCCCATTACAAGGACAGAAAAGAGCGTAATAAAGTTCATGCGATCATCGAAGAGGAAAAAAAACAAGAGGAAAAGATTGTGGGAAGTGAATGGATAGCAAGGAGAGATTAGTTATATATTCACTCCTTCTCAAAGAACTTACAGCTAAAGACATGAAGGAATTGCAATGTGACCCGAAATATCCATTTTATGACAACTCTATCAAGAAGATAACTGTCATAGAAACAATCGTTTCCATGGCATTTATGCCCCTGTAAAGTTACCAAAAGATGGACATATCGGTGTGTAGTTGTAATTAAACTTCGTGGTTATTGAACCGCCCCATATAAAACGTATTTCTATCAAATTGATTGATATTTTGACAGCCGGTAATTGGAAGGCTCAACCACCAGTCAAAGTCTAACGGAGCTGAGTTAAACTGGTCTTGAACAATCAAATCAGAATTTACTAATCTTGCATCTTAATGGAAATTAAACAATTACATACAATTTCAACGAACTTCGGATAAAAGTGATAAAATCCATTATTAGAAATAATACAGCAACATCTGAAGTATTTCTTTTATTAAAAAAGGTATGCAATACTTTTTGGTCTTAAAACATAAACAACTTTACACGTTTTCTTAAAATACCATTCTACCTGATGTGCTTCGTATGGAACCAAAAGACGACATCTGCAGTTGGCATTTTTGGTTGGATATTCTTGTAGCAGCTGTCAAGTATTTTTCGAAAAGCTCACTCAAAATTTTGTGTTCCTGTAACAAAACCCAATTATATACTAAAATAATATAATCTAATAAGCCGAGAGATTCAATGAGGGCTTATAAAACAATCATTTTATCTACAGCAAAAACGTACAGACTGGGGACTGTTAAATGTACTCCTGTAAAATTAGAAAGCATTAATTTAGAAATCTAAAGATGTTACTTCTAAAGTATGCATTGTTTTGGGCAATGACAATCGTCATTGACTTTGGGAGTATTAATATATATGTTACGGTTAATACGAGAAGTTAGTTAATTCGCGAATTAGCCGGCTAAAACGCAAATTAATCAGATGCCAAGGATAAAACCCGAATCTGTGTTAGTTTCTCGTATTATCCAGCGTACACAAACTAACAAAACTAACCCAAACTTACTCTTGGATTAGTTTTGTTACGCTGGATAATACGCGAAGTTAACACACATTCGGGTTTTGTCTTTGGCACTTGATTAATTTGCGTTTTAGCTGGCTAATTCGCGAATTAACTAACTTCTCGTATTAGCCGTAACATATACAGGGTTATCCAACGAGGACTAGACAAGGCGATTTTTTGACCTTGCCTGTACTTTTATATAAAAAAAATGAAATAACCATCTTATGTAGTAATTTTCTCCCGTGAATTCGGATATGTTCAGCAAAAAACAATTAAACATCAAAAAAAGTGCTAGGGGTCACTTTGATATTTTTTTTAAATGGAACACCCTATATTACTACATTTTTGGACTCTCTAGAAAAATCTAAACACATTTTGTGTATAATATCCTACACCTATCTTTAGCTGTTTACCAAATATTGACAGTTGAAAGTCGGGTATTTTGACACTTTGACAGGCTCTAAAATCTAAACCGCACAAGATCAAAGAAAACGGTTTGCACATTCCTATCTTAAGTTTTCATAAACTATCGAATGACAGTATCTTCGAATTTAACCTGCGGATAAAATTAACCGGAACTTTTAAACATCCGGTTAAATTCAAAGATACTATCATTCACGATACACTGTATCGTGCTATCATTCGATAGCTTATAGTAGAGTGCCCAACGCAGTAAAAGCTTTCTGTAAAATGATTTCTGTGGGCACCTCGGGGTTACAAGCTGAAATTTTCA
>MU181980.1:316872-346023 GCA_016904865.1 Pissodes strobi
TTCATTCTGTGAAAATTTCAGCTTGTAACCCCGAGGTGCCCACAGAAGTCAAGATAAGTTGTAAGTAGCACTCTACTATTATGGAAACCCAAGTTAGGAATGTGCAAACCGTTTTCGTGGATCTCCTGCGGTTTAGATTTTGGAGCCTGTCAAACAGACAAAATGCCCGATTTTTAACTGTCAATATTTGGTAAACAGCTAAAGATGTGTTTAGATTTTTTTAGAGAGTTCAAAAATGAAGTAATATACAGGGTGTTCCACTTAAAATAATATCAAAGTGACCCCTAGCACTTTTATTTGATGTTCAATTGTTTTTTGCTGAACATATCCGAATTCGCGGGAGAAACTTACATAAGATGGTTATTTCAGTTTTTTTTTATAAAAGTACAGGGAAAGTCAAAAAATCGCCTTGTCTAGTCGTCGTTGGATAACCCTGTACATTATGTATACTCTTTATCTAACTGCTTTGCTGTTTAACAAAGTTTATAAATTTATAACATAAAATAAACATAACTAATATAATAAAAAAACATTAAAAATAAAAATATGTACAAATTATACTTAAGTATATTAATATGTTCATATTAAATGTTTATTTATATAAATTAATTATAAACTGTGCGTATTTGTTTTAAGTATTTAAACTGTCAATATTCTAGCCATTATATTTGAATGTTCTTGCATTAGTATTATATAAGAAGTACATTTTCAATGAATATAAATGGTTAAAATGAACATATACACGACTTATATATTATACACATGAGGAAAAAATATATTTGACCAACCTCGAAGTTAATAAGTGGAAATAATATGTATATCTACTGCAATAAGGTTTTAATGAACTGAATTGAGATGGATAATAATAGTTGGTATGGAATGCGAACAGGACCGGCGGTGGTGAGTAATACTTGGTTTGACGAAACTGCTTCTCTATAGCCATCATTTGCATTTATCATTTGGTATTACTTAGGCCGTGAGAGATATTTTGCATGCCTCAAACCGCCGATAAAAACCACGCACTAAGAACTTGTTTTGCTATCTTTATTTATGTTGCCGTCTGAGAGATATGATACCGATATTCTGTTGACGTCTACGCACCCTTTGGGGCTTTGCCCTCGGCACCGCACCTACAGCCGCTGGGGTTTGCCGAGCGGCTCTCTAACCCTCCTTCGTGGAGTCCCGTCTCCACTTGAAATCCTCTATTCAAATTAATATCGTTGACCTGCCTGAGATGTCAGGCGGTTCTGAAATGTGGTCCCCTTCCCGTTACATGGATCTCAAGGCCTTTAGGTCTTTGTCAAAATTTTTCTGATCTCCAATAATATCGCTGGAAGTCAAGGATGGATACTTAGTAAAAGCAATGGGTTTTCAAAAGTGTAGCTTTTAGTACTGCAATCTACATTTATCAATTCTTCTAACTCATTACTAGGCTTGGTGAGACAAATTTTATCCACCCCTGCATAAGTATTCTTGGCCCTAAATTGAAAAAGCTTGTGAACACATTTAATTATTTTTATATAATATAAAATGAATATAAAAAATTGAATGTGTTCGCAAGCTTCTTTATTTAGAGACAACACTAATGTTAAGTAATAAGCCAAATATATATTTTTTTATTTTAACTATTTATATAAGTTAAAAATTTAATTTATTTTATTATTTATTTAATTTTAAAACATTTATCACTTGCTGTAGCCAACATCATAGTGATTAATATCATTTTAAATTCAAACATCAACAATTTGACAATTCTAACAATCCACTCAAGGACTAACAGCATCAAGTGCTTAATATAGTTTTAACATCATTATAGAACTCTCATCATAGTTATATTGCACCTAGGTGACTGAACACCCGTATGTGCAAATATACCATAATCTGGCATTCAAGGCAGTGTTGCCATTTTCCTGTCATAACAAGTACTGTAGTAACAAATTCCTTAATATAAAATAGCCAATACATATACAATCGACAATTACCAACAAAATAAGTCAAGTTTAGAAAAGTTGCATAAATTTATCATTATTTTTTACAACGAACGAAATACATTGCTTTTTAAATGAATGTCTTTGTTTAATCCCTCTAACCTAAACATTTTGGACCTAAGTAATTAATAAATCGATGACTGATATTTTTGTTTCCAATAGGTAGTTCCAAGTGTAAATTAACCTTATTCGTGGTGCTATAAGAATGACTAACCAAGTTGAGCAAATTAGGACGATCATGGATATATGCACAGACAACATTGAGTGTTCGCTCATCATACAATAGGGATGTTGAGTACAGCTTAGGTTTTCCGTTAGTTACTTTCAATATATAATTCTGAACAGTATTTAATTGTTTTAAAGCATTTTAGTTCATAAGAGCCATATAAACTATTGTTAATAAGTTTTTGTTTAATATTTCCCGAAGTATATAAAATTCATATATTAATTTGCGTATATTCGAGGTAAGCATTAACACATGTTATAATAAGCCGAAGGTATTTAATTGAATCCACCGCCCCAACCATGCAATCATCATCAACAACAAGCTTATCAAAATGTGGGCGATTAGCAGAGGTCAAGGAAAAGGCAATAAATTTGGTTTTTTCTACATTCAGAGTTAATTTAAAAGTTTTAAGCCAATCCATGATCCTTGAAATACCCCTCTGAGCAAGCAACTTGACATCTCCCCACGACGGTCCATTAAATATTATTGCTGTGTCATCAGCATATGATACCACAATGTAAGTAACAAACGGAAGCGCTTCCAAAACTGTGCCATGTGGCACCCCAATCTCAACAGTTAAGGGTTCGCTAAACTCATTATTTATTCGAACAATTTGTTTTCTTCCCTGTAAATAGCTTGCAAAGACATCCAACACGATGCCACGAAGTCCATAGCCGCCAAGAACATCCAATAGGGCGTCATGTGGCACCGTAGCAAATGCCTTGGCAAGATCCAAGAACACTGCTAAACAGGATTCGTTATTGTGTAAGTGGTTAATAACATTTTTTGTGAGCTCATACATGGCATCCGCCGTACTTTTACCATTTACAAAGCCAAACTGTCGAGCTGACAAAATATTATTTCTTAGAAGAAACCGTTGGAGTCTAGATTTCAGGCATTTCTCCAAAATGTTGGCAAAATTACTAATGACGGACGATAGTTATTTATATTAGTGGAATCTCCGGCCTTGAAAATGGGGGTAACAATGGCCACCTTAAAATATGAGGGAACAATTCTGGTTGAGAAAACAAGATTAATAATATATTTCAGTGGTTTAATAAATTCCACATGAAACTCTTTTATGAATTCGGAAGTAAGCTTGTCTGTACCAGGAGTACAGTTGTTCTTTAGAGAACCGGGTTTAAAAACATAGAATCAGTAATGTTTGGTTGAAGGTGAAAAGGGTTCTTAGCATTTCCAATTTTATTAAACATCCTCATACCGACTTATTAAAAATATATATTACAGTAATCTGCCATATCTTTGGATATGGTGCATATTGTCATCTTTAATATGAATTTTGCAATTTTCCAGATATTTTTTCTGATCTGTGGCTTCGGCCTATATTTTATAGATTTTTTTTAACTCTTTTGAGTTCTCTTCAATTTTAGTTTTATAATATTCATATGTATTTGGTTTTTTAAATTAACTTTTGTAAGGTGTTTCTATAGCTTTTATATGCTGCTTTCTGATTGTGATTAGTTTTATTTTTTAGAAGGTGTTTTTTTCATTCGATCCCTGGTTTTTACAGTTCCATTCAAGGCTTAATTTTTTTCAAATTTCAAGCTTGTAAACTTTGTTTCTGTGGATTTCTTAACAATATCACTTATAATCATGGAGAACCGCTCGTCATCAGTAGAGTCTACTAACACCCCCAATCTACCTCTTTTATTAAATTACCAGAAGTGACCGAGTTAATAGTTTCAGTCACCCGTATCTCACTTTTTTACAGTTTCATTATAATTTTTGTTGTTAATGTTAGTGTTAATTAATCATGATAGGGAAATAACCAGTCACATCAGACTCCATGATGAAGGATAACATTCTTTATCTTTTTTCTCAGAAAAACAAACATGATCTAGACAGGACATTGCAGTTGTAGTTACACGAGTGTAGCCATTGATCATTGATTGAAAACCAAACATATTCAGTATATCTATATTAATATCACCAATCAAGATTTCAACTTCACTACATGCATTATTTGATAAATAGACCTCTAGATCATTCAAGAAGCCTTGAACACCACTAGACGGTGGCCTGTAACAGCATATGATTCCACATAATATCCCATCAATTTCGAACTTTAATTTTGTAAGAGTTACTCTTGATCTTCTTAATTCAATATTGGTAAATTCCACGCTCAATCCCAACCTGGTAAAGATGAACAGACCATCACTTTGATTAAACCTTGCATTATTGTAATAATTTACACAACCTTCGATGGTAAAAGAAGCAGCATCATGCACCTTCCAGAATTCACTCAATATTATAATGTCATTCTCATTATAATTTAATTTATAAGTATGTAAAAAGGCTAAAAGATTATCAAAGTTTTTCTGTATGCTGCGAATGTTTAAGTGCAGTATGCTTAGCATCTTTGTGGACATATCAATGTATCTTAGCAATTCACAACAGTTTACGCCATTTTGCAACTCACTCTCAAGTGTGTCCAGCTGATTTAATAGATTTACTTCAGTAACCATAGCCAATTTTACCTTTTATTATGTCGAGTAAATATTTGTAAGAAGGACATTCGGAGTTGGCCTCATGAGATGTATTGTACTTTGTTTTATAATTTTGGTTGGATTCTACACAGTTGACACACTCTTTAGATAACCTCGGACACTCTTCAACGTCATGTTCACCAATACAGAACTCACAGATAGTTTTATTGGTACATTGGTTATTCTTGTGGTAGTAGTGTTGACACTTGAAACATCTGGGCACCATGAGATCTTCAAATACTCTGTAACGTAACTCAATATAAACCCTTTTTTCATTTATACATTTGTGAAAAAGTCCTGGAGAACATTCTAGAAATATTGTTCGGCTGTCACTATTTTTATGTTTCTTAATATAGGTCACTGTGAACTCATCATCGCTTGGTATGAATTTATTTTGCTCCCTTAAACACATTTCAAAGTCTTCTTTCGACATATCCACAGAAACATTTACAATCCTTATTCTGGGTTTCCTTAACTTAGTTCTATGTATTACATGCTCCTGGTTTAAAGTTTTTTCAACTTCTTTTTGCAGCTTATCCAGCCCACTTCCACTCTGGCATCTTACAACCATTCTACCCTCTTTCGTAATCCTTGCCGTTTTAATTCAAATTTTCTGTTCGGGTGGTTTTATTGTTTTGTGCAAGTCTTCTTTTGTCTTTTTTGAGTCCTGTTGTTTCTTAGGTTTTATTCAGTCGTATGAATAAAGTGTAGCAAATGCTTTTACTCTACCACCGTCTCTTTTTGCTGCATTAAAGCTGAATATGTTTATGTCAAAAAACTTAAGCAAAGGCATTTGCTTCGCTTTTATTCATATGAGCCATTATGAGACTGGGAGTATTTGCAGCTTGTTTAGATTTATTAGTTATATCCGCATAGTTTGGCCAAGCAGGCTTTTTGCTTTGAACATTTTCAATATCTTTCAGTTTCTTTGCCAATTCAATGTTTTGTGATATATCTTGAGCAGTTTGTTCTAAAACACCCAAATCATTTCTTTTTGCCTTTTCAAATTTGGTTTTAAACTTAGTAAATTATTTTTTAATATACTCTAGCATTTCAATCATAGTCGGAATTTTAACCAGCATTTGTTTGCATTTTTCACATACAAACATCAAGAAACGCTTTTGAAGCGGCATAACACGCATTTCCGAAGTTGATAAAAACATACAGTCCTTGTGTATCCTTACTTGGCAACAATCACATTCATAAAAGTCTTTATCGTTAATATCTTTGGTACATTTAAAACACTTTTCATTCCCGTCCATGGTTAAAAGAATTTCACCAAGAAACGTGGCAACGTTACTGCAAATATTTCAGTTCTCCACGCTGAAACAAAAACAATCTGGTGCTAACGATAGTTTCTTTTCACCAAAAGTATCGGTTCATTTTATTCACATATGAAGGTTGACCACCATAAATTAATTTAAAACCGTTTTCAAGATTTAATACCCGACGAGACTTTTAATTTTTCAAAAAATCTGCAAGAGCAAGGCAACGACGACCAGCAAGGTTGCCAGCTCACACAGTGCTATATTTATATATAGTTATAAACAAAATTTATTTACGTTTATTCAAAAAAAAAAACTGTTTCGGAATACGTCTCCACACAGTTTCTTCCAATTTTATAGAGTTGATTAGTTAATGTAGTAATGAATCGACAATTTTGATCGTTGGAAACGGACTTGTGTGGTTTGCGTATTAAGTTTTATAATAAATAGTCAATCCCAATCCTAATAAAGTAGACACCTCAGTTTTATATGTTAGAAAAATACGATACCTCAAAATAATAAACACTCAATAAGAAAAATTATTTATGTGAAGGAATAAAATCATACCAACTGCAAATCACAAGAAATCTCAATCAGCATTTCGTTTATTTGGTAGTGTAACACTTACTTCTCTAAACGGCTTATCAAAATCGTTCTCATTTTGCATCTCTAATTCTCGTATTAAAGACTGAATCGCATATACGGGCATACAAAACGGAGGAGAATTTGGCGACAATGATAATTCAAATCCATAACATTCTTTTCCATAACCCAAAGCAGCGAGGAGATATTCATGACATATTTCAAAAGCTTCTTCCAATCGGCCTGAACAATGCAGGAGTTTTAAAAGTTCTGCGGGATTTTTAACCTGAAAAATGTATTAAGTACAGAAGATAAAAGTAACAATGTGTCATTTAATAAAGACCCATCAAAAAGCTGTATTACAGTGTTACGAATACCAAGATTTTCTCATTTTTCAAATTTCTCTACGATTGTCAATAATTCAGATCATAAATATATGTTGCTATAATGTTCTCAACAAACATGAGATTTGATAAATATTGTTAACTTCAATATTGCTGAATTTTTTAAAAATTTCACGCTTTTAATGACGCCCAACCATCGAAAGACGAGATATTGCTGCAAATAATATGAGGATGTTTTTTTATAATGGACATTTCATACGGAGACGTCGGGAAACATTCCCGTGAAATATAAATCGCGGCTTTGACGACCAAGTTATTTTTAAAAAATGAAATAAAAAATCCAGGGTTGCATTTAAACTTTCAGTTGCTAATGGTAACTCAAAATTCCAAATACATATAAAAGTAATTTGTCCAGGTAGTTTTGCAGAGAAACATAAATTATTTCCTAAAATCAAGTTTAAAAATTAATTAACAAATTTGTTTTTGCCCAATTTTACATATATATCTCAGAAACTATAAAATTTAGCGACATTGTCAATGTATCATTAATGACATTTTAACCTCAAGATCTTACCAAACCCGCCAAGTCAGCCAAATAGCATCAATTCAATCAAACGAGTGTTAAAAAAAGGTTTTTGCAGGCTAATTTATCTAAATGTGCCCCTTGATTGCATACTACTATTTTAAATTCACGCGGAAAATGTTAATCAAACTAATAAGTAAGCCAAGCTACATTTAATGCGTTTTGCTACGTCGACTATAATATAATATTTGCATTGTTTAGCAAAATACAATTGAACTACCCTAGTTAAAATAAATTAATACATATAGTTCGAAATATCTACCTTGTATGAAGCTAGTAGCCAAAATGGTATATACATCCTCATACTGATAAGTTTCTCGCAAACAACCTTGTGAAGAGCAGTTGATTTCGGATCTTCATATTTTCTTAAAAAGTTTTCTAATAATTGCCATACTACCACGGAAACGTTCTCTCTATTTGCTGATAAGTCTGAAACGTATTAATGATATATGGTTTTTATAAAGACACACGAATACTTAAATGACCCTACAAATTACCAGCACTGCATTAAACAAATCAATGAATGAAATAATACATACCCTGTAAATCGTTTTCTACCAACCAATTCCATGCGTTTGGGTTTTCGTCCTCACTAACCATTATACATCTCCAAGTCAATGAGTCAAAGACAGGTGCATATGAGATTTCATATGTGGTGCAAACCTCCAATGCGGTTTTAAATAATCCGCAACTATTCAAAAGAGTAATAAGTTCCACGGGAGCTACAAAATGAAGACTTTGTCTAAGGTACGTTGCTTAAAATTATACTACATAATATTGGGGCTTTTGCTATGTCGTTCACCAAAGAAAGGTCATAGATAGCTTATTTACGATTTCCTTTTTTTAAAACCATTAAAAACTGTTATTAACGGTAGCAAGTCTGATATTGGCTAAGGCCGAAAATAAACGATTTTTTTCTGCACGTGTGTAATAATAATAATAATAATAATAATAATAATAACAATAATGACAGTAATAGTTGATATACAAACCAATAGGTCGAATCATCTACGAAATAGACAATCTTAGTGCTCAGTAGGTAGAATGTTCAGATAGTCCGTCCACGTGAGGATCAGTTATCTGGCGTAAGTACAGGGTTATCCAGCGAGGACTAGACAAGACAATTTTCTGACTTGTCCTATATTTAAAAAAAAAACTGAAATAGCCATCTTATGTAATTTTCTCCCGCGAATTCGGATATGTTCAGCAAAAAACAATTGAACATCAAATAAAAGTGCTAGGAGTCACTTTGATATTTTTTTAAATGGGATGCCATGTATATTATTGCATATATGAATTGTGCGAAAAAGTCTAGACATATTGCATGAATAATGTCCTATACCTATCTCTCACGGTTTTTGAAATATTGACAGTTGAAAATCGACTATTTACCAAGTTTGACAGCTTGTAAAATCTAAACGGCTAAAGATAGAACAAAACGGTTTGCACTTTCCTATATTGGTTTTTCATAAGCTATCGTATGACACTAACTTTAGATTTAACCAGAGGTTAAAAAATCCCGGATAAATTTAACCTCTGGTTAAATAAAAAGTTAGTGTCATACGATAGCTTATGAAAAACCAATATAGGAAAATGCAACCCGTTTTGTTCTATCTTTAGTCGTTTAAATTTTGCGAGCTGTCAAACTTGGTATATGGTCGATTTTCAACTGTGAATATTACAAAAACCGTTAGAGATAGGTATAGGACATTATTCATGAAATATGTCTAGACTTTTTCGCACAATCCAAATATGCAATAATATACATGGCATCCCATTTAAAAAAATATCATAGTGACCCCTAGCACTTTTATTTGATGTTCAATTTTTTTTTTGGTGAACATATCCGAATTCGCGGGAGAAAATTACAGTTTTTTTTTTATAAAAGTACAGGGAAAGTCAAAAAACCTCCTTGTCTAGTCCTCGTTGGATAACCCTGTACCTCTATTATTATCAAAATTAGTGAATACGTAATGAGTCCTTGAAAAACCAAGTGTAGTGGACGTCATGCACCTTGTAAGTGTACCGGAGGGTGTATTTGGCACGGAAATCCGAAGGTAGGCAGGTACACGACCATGCTATCCAGAGTAGGACGAGTTGCCTCATTGGTGCCCAGGGAAAGATCTGCGATACGAGCATGCTGCAGACGGAGGGGTCCCCAAAAAAGCTAAGTGTGGTGCACGTCGGCCTGGTTTAGAAGTTAACCAAAAGGGTAGTAAAACCCTAGAAACCGGAAATACTAAGTACCCCCTAGGAAAGAGTGGTGCGGAAGTTGAGTATACTTCCCGTAGACAAGTAGCTAAGAATCACCCGGGGAATCGACCTTATGGGTGGACGGCACTTGCCGACGTGCGAGCAGACCAAAAGCTCGATTTCAAAATTTATTTACGAAAATACTTTTCAGTTACGAAGCCAATTTTTCGAGAAATCCAATAATAATCTTGCATAATAACCACTTGTGAACCGAAGAAAATCATCACATCATAATACAAATTCGATTCCAGCACTACTTCAGCATTCTGGCGAGGCAATATTTAAAAATGTGACGTTCGTTCATCGCTGGATAGGCCGTATTGGGCATTTGTACTATTTTCTTTGGGGTTATTTAAAATTGTTAGTTTATACGACATCAATTGCAACTTACGAACCATACTTACCCTGTATTTTAATATTGTTAGACTTATATCCGGACTTTGATGAAGGGTTGAGAAGTCAATGTTTAGAATGAGTGATGTATTAGCACGAAATGGACATATCAAACAATTAATTTAGTTGCTATTTTTTAAATTCATTTTTGCCCCTTTATTGCTGAGTTGGAATAGTATATTGTGTAACTAGGAGGAAAAGCAAAACATTCCTGGACGACTGTGGTAACTCGGCTGCGCCTCGTCCAGCAACACAGGAGTCCAGGAATCTGCTTTTCCTACGAGTTGCACATACTATTTTTTATCCGATCGAAATTAATTAGAATACGCACTTATAAAAATAGAGCCAAATCTTACTCTAAATAAAAACGGTGTTTTAAATTTAAACTCAACATAATATCAAGTTTTGAATAGAGCGAGATAGAAATTTATTACGTAGCTACGGAAATAGCATCTAAATGTTGCTTTTGCTAGACGTCAGATCTGACAAACAAGGCGTTTGAATAGAACAGAAATGTTACATTCCCGGCCTAGGGCGGGAATGTTATATTCCCGGACAGTTATTTTCTATTCTTGTACAGTTATTGCATGTTGCCAAGCAACGAATACAATACATTGGAATCATGACTTTTGCGGTGAGAAAACACATCGGGAAGATAGAGTGTCATTCAAATTGAGTCAAAATTGCACATTTAAGCACATAAATGTGCACAAACAGTATGCCGTTTAGAAAGTTTTTCAATTCCGAGTATTTCCGAAGATATCTGGAAAAACCAAAATTTTGAAAAATCGTTTCATTTGGAATCCGACGTTTAGTCTTCTTTTTCTTAAATACGAACTTTAATCTTTTATATCGTTTTTCAGATGATATTGGCGTTATTAATATGAATGTGTTTTTATTATTTTTTTCTTTTTGGAGTGAATACTTCTTTGATTTCATGAGAGTGATTTTACAAGGCCATGTAACGTACGTTTTGGAATTTTCGTCTCGCAAGAGAGATACAGTATATGACTCTGTATCTCTCTCCGTGTCTCTCTTATGGAATTGGCAAAGAATTATTCGATTTTTATGAGACTAAGTGAAACTAACCGAAAGTTGATTAGACTAACTCAAACCAACCAAATCTATTAAAATTTATTATAACGTGTCGGAACCGGTTCAAATGATCAAAATAAGTGGATACTAAGTGGAACTAACTGAAAGTTGATAAGACAACTATCAAATCTACTGAAATGGATTATAACATATCAGAACCGGCTCAAATGACTAAAATAAGTTAAGACTAAGTGAAAGTAACCGAAAGTTGATTACACGAATAACCAAAACTAACCAATTGATTGGGCGACTAACCAAATCTATTAAAATGTATTATAACGTATCGGAACCGACTCAAATGACTAAAATAAGTTGAGACTAAGTGAAACTAACCGGGCTAGATCGAGGATTGAGAGACGAATCGAATGCAATTGTTTTTGAAGTGAATATTTCTTTGGCTGCATGAAAGTGATTTTTCAAGGCCGCGTCACCACACAGGTTAATAAATTTTCGTCTTACAAGAAGTATAAAGTAAAATAATTCTCTCACACGCCTTTTCTCTTATGAAATCGATAAAAAAGTATTCATTTCTATTACGTGTACTGTGCTACTCGCAACTTTTTTTTCAACATTTTTATTTTTAATATATTTTTTTTAAACTGTTTATTTTACTTTGGCGTAATGTTAAGTACTTCGTTACTTTTCAAATATTTATATTCTATAAAATTATTCTATTTTGATTCTTGTTAAGTAAAAAATTGGAGCCTTTATTTTTAATAAAAATAAAAAAATAGTAAAATTAAATAAACAATATCGTTTTTTACCCCAGAGCCCAATAAATAATTAAAAAAAAATTAAACTTAGAAAAATAATAATAAAAAGTTAGTCACACATTCATATTTATAACGCCAATATCATCTGGAAAACGATAAAAAAAAATAAAGTTCACATTACAAAAAAGTTGCGAGTAGCACAGTACCTACATATTATAGAAGTGAATACTTCCTTATCGAGTCTCAACTTATTTTACTTATTTGAGCCGGTTCCGATACGTTATAATCAATTTTAATAGATTTGGTTAGTCGTCCAATCAACTTTCGGTTAGTTTCACTTAGTCTCAACTTATTTTAGTCATTTGAACCGATTCCGCGATAATAATAATCAATTTTAATAGACTTGGCTAGTTAGGGTTAGTTGTCGAATCAACTTTCGGTTAGTTTCACTTAGTCTCAACTTATTTTAGTCATTTGAACCAGTTCCAGTACGTTTTAATCAATTTTAATAGATTTGGTTAGTTTGGGTTAGTCGTCCAACCAACTTTCGGTTAGTTTCACTTAATCTCAACTTATTTTACTCATTTGAACTGGTGCCGATACGTTAGAATCAATTTTAATAGATTTGGATAGTTTGGGTTAGTCGTCGAATCAACTTTCGGTTAGTTTCACTTAGTCTCAACTTATTTTAGTCATTTGAACTGGTGCGGATACGTTAGAATCAATTTTAATAGATTTGGTTAGTTTGGATTAGTCGTCGAATCAACTTTCGGTTAGTTTCACTTAGTCTCGACTTATTTTAGTCTTTTAAACCGATTCCGATACATATAATCAATATCAATAGAATCGGTTGTTTTCGGTTAGTCGTCGCCTCAACTTTCGGTTAGTGTCACTTAGTCGCAACTTATTTTAGTAATTTCAAACGGTTCCGATTCGTTAGAATCAAATTTAATAGATTTGATTAGTTTGAGTTAGTCGTCCAATCAACTTTCGGTTAGTTTCACTTCGTCTCATAAAAACTGAATAAGAGAGATAGAGAGAGAGATAATGACTCCTGGAAGAAGAAACGCCTGATTCCATGCTGGATATCACCATTAGATCGTGCGGAACAGTTGAAATGTAGAATTGCAATTTAAATAGAAATCCAATAAAACAATTTTTCAATATTTCGTTTTTTTTTCGGATATCTCCGGAAATACTCGTAATTTTATAACTTTCGAAACGGCGTATTGTTAGACACCTAAATCCGCAATTGCAATTGCCCCAGTGCCCGGATACATTTTTTAGGGTTTCGAGTGGACATGTTTGTGCAAAGCAATAGGAATGTTACGTCATATCATTGATAAAGATAAATTAGTCATATTGAGGAATCAATAAAAATTATATTCTAAGTACCTTTAGTCAGAAACGGTTTTGATATCAATTTCTTTTCGCCTCGCCCTCAAAATATTATACCCATTAAGAAGAAATAAATAATATTATAATTGTAAAAAGTTCCCAAATACCCATGTAATCATTGTCTTTTTCACTACTTCTCTTCAAATCTATGTATTTTAGTATTTATTTAAATTTAGTTACCTAATGTTTATTTGTGGCTTTCAATTGACCATATTTTTGTTTGTTTTACACTGTGAAATTACTACACCATGTATATACTCTCCTTGTATAAATTGCGTATTTGCATTGTTCCAATTAATTAGCTTTTCCTTAATGAATACAAACAACAATCACTAATAATTAGCATAGCACTCGAGTTTAACCAATAACCAACAATCTGATAATACAGTATTGTAATTCGAAAATAAAATATTCTTAGTACGGTGCTGGATTCTCTCCCCGGTGAGAGAGCGACAACGCGACTTTCATCTTTTTCTGTTCCGGGGCAATACTTCAAAGGTTTCGGCCTAGAGACTTCCAGCTGATTGTTATACTAAGCTGTAGTTTTTGTACATTGCACATACTACATACTCCGAGTCAGTCGGAATGTAGCTGCTGAACTACTGAATAATGCATGCTAATTCTGCCCGTCACATAGTCTAACTGATGTTTATCTGATATTAATGTCAAATCGTATGCCATTTCCAAATGCTCATGTTTACAGGTGAATACTGATTATTCAGTTTATTATGAGTAGTTTAGGCATATTCTCTGTGTTAATCAATATTTGATCGTAGCATTCAAAGTGTCTTGTAAATCGAAGATCATAAGCTGTCAAGTATAATATTCGCCCTGCTCAGAACATGCCTATAAACTCTAGATCTGTGTTAGGGCGGGAAATGTTTTATTAGGTGTTAAAATCTCTTCTGCTTTTAAACTATTTCATGTTTATTAAATTCAATTTCGCATATTATGCTTGCGCCAAGATATTTTACAAGCTTTAATTACTTTCACCTGTGGGTCTGTCTGTCTGTAATCAAATCTTGCAAGCTGAATTAGAACTACTTCTAAATGTCCGATTGACTTGAAATTAGGTATACGTTTATAGTTCCGATGGCAATACAATATTATAATGTTGTTAAGTTTACACCTCCCCCCCCCTCCACCCTTTCGGAGGTAGGGTAGGGGGGCACTACTTAAAGTATGTCCGATTTCGTTTAAAATTGGTATATGGGGGTTTTGAGGGACAAGGAATATGAATTTTCTATCAGATTTTGAAAATTCAAAATGGCGGATTCAACATAGCCAATATTGGGTTAAATGTTGCAAGTCAATTTTAGCTGACTTCTACGTATCCAATTGGCTTTAAATTTGGTATGTGTTTGTAGTTCAAATGAAAATATAAAACTATGGTGTTGCCATTATTTATTCTTATGAAGACAGTGGTGTTGCTTACACTTCCCACCTCCCTTTAAAGGTTAGTGGTGAAGGCACTTCTTAAAGAATGTCGGATTTGGTTTAAAATTAGTATTAGGGGGTTTTTAGGAACAAGGAATATAATTTTTTTTATCAGATATAGAAAATTCAAAATGGCTTTTATTATGATTGATTATGGTTTTGCTATACCATAATACCTACTAAAAAGTAAAAAATAAATAAAACTAAAAAATAAATTTTTAAAAACAAACTTTTATTTAAATGCACTGAAAAGAAGAAAATAAATTTTGAAGTAAATCAAACCCATTATTTTGTTACATTAAACATTTTTATATGATATAAAAGCTTATCCCCAGAAATTTAAACAGGAAAATATCGCGACAAGCTTTTATATCATATAAAATTGTTTAATGTAACAAAATAATGGGTTTGATTTACCTCAAAATTTATTTTCTTCTTTTTAGTGCATTTAAATAAAAGCTTGTTTTTAAAAATATTTTTTTTATTTTTATTTAGTAAATTTGTTTGAATTGTGTACATTGTTTAAATATTATTATATCTAATCCTCAGCTCTTTGATTTATTGATATCAAATACGGCAAAACGATGCTACTGTTGAAATATTAATAAATAACTGCTCTGATAAAAGTTACCTTGAATACAGGTCACGTTAGATGATGCTTAATTATGAATGTAATGAAACTTGAACTGTAATAATATGTTTCATATTTGGTTAAATATATTGCATTACCTGTTATATTAGCAGATACAGATGGATCAAATCGAGCCAATTTGAGTTTTGCACTTGAAAATACGAGTTCTTGCTTGATCGTATCTATGCTCACAACTTCAACCTGTTTCTTTATACGAAAAACTTCGCTGTCTTGTTGGGAACCAGCGAAAGATTCAAGAGTGACTTCATTCTCGTCTTCGTCGGGATCTGATGGCCGAACAACCCAAGCATACTAGAACATACATATCAATTATCACGGTTTACGCCATGTTATACACTGTTTATGTTTACCTGTGGATCTATTAACTGTAACATATTTTTGGCTGCCAAACAGCATTTCACTTGTTTCTCCAAAGCTTCAACGGTATCACATTGCGAAAGCCTAAATGACTGCTCATACATTACCGAAGCAGCTAAAAAAATTATATAGGACTACAGATTAATAATAATAATACATTTAATAGCTATTAAGATTACTCACCTAATCTGTGGCAAAGGGGCCCTCTTTTAATTTGATACGCATATAGAAAATCGTAAAATACATTATTCGCCGCATCCGTTGCTCTTGCCCTAGTTAGCAAGATATTGGTAAATAATTCATCCATATCTGTAGATAAAAACTTTTATATACCACAGAACATAATAATATAATGATAGCTTAATGATATCAAGATTGAAGATCCCGAACTCAATGCTCCATACCACACCGGGGGGCAGGGATAATTATCTTCAAATTAAATTTTCGTTAATTAAAATTATGTTATTATCACTAAAATTATGGTTATTAAAAACTCACAAAACTTCGACATGACTTCCCTATAAGATATGTATTAAAAATATATCTAGTGTATACCTCCATAAGTAAATCCTAACAACACATCAAATTTCCTCTCATCCAGCAATGTTTTAACTAAATCCCTCAGATTATCCTTCTTCCTCTCTAGGTCGGGATTGGACTTTAGAGCGTAAAAAGCTTCTTCATAATGTTTAAGAGCCAGATGATGCTTAAATTTTATGGAGTACAAGGTGGCCAATAGAGGATTGTCAGAATGTACAATGCTTAGTGCGGCATTGGCCATTTGAATAGCGCAATCTCTGGCTTTATGTAGCTCAAAAAGTTGAATCACCTAAAAATAAAATGTATGTACCATGCTTCATAAGCATCCAGAGCGACAAATGTTTTTAATATCACTTCCTCAGCAAATTTCTCATTCCCTCTGATTACTGTGTTCTTACAATACCTAGAAGGTATTGGTTCTTATCCGCTGTTTACGTTTCATTACAAAATAGGAGTATACCACTGCAAGATTTTGTGTGTGTACTTAGAACATATCCGACTTTTCCAATTGTTCACGATCCCTTGAGTATGAGCAGCAACAACCAAAACATACAGAACTGCAGCCAAGTCTTGGACTATTGAGAGTTGGGTTCTTCATTGTGACCCGTAGAATTGTATAAGCAGTTTCTCTTTACCAAAAATAATCCATTAAAAATATGCACATCCTTGTTCAGAGGTCTGGACGGGGGCTAAATTTGAACTATGACTTATTGCAAGGAAAATTTCACTTCTTGCCAAGCAAACTAATCGATTTTGAAATCGTAGCAAATTATAGTTATAATAGGCAATACATTTCTAGTTTATAAACAAATTAGATAAATAATATAGGCCTTACTTGCAAAAATGAGAATTGATAACTTTATTAATATTATATACTATTATCTTAAAAAGTCAGATAGTTAGTAGTGAAAATATTATGTCAATAATTGCACACAAATATTTACATACCTTTAAATAATAGGTAATGTATGCTTGATTGCCCTTCTGATCTTTGATTAACTTTTGTAAGAATGATTCACTCAAGATGCCCTTGGCGGCAATTTCAAACAAGTCAAGGGCTTTATAGTTTTCTGCACTCGTTAGGAATGATACAGCTAAAAGAAAACTACCTAAAAAATATAAAAAGTTAATGGACGAGTAATGTGTGCCACCGTAATACGTTTTACATTTGAATATTTATGACCAGTGAGATTGTGAATGATTATTTATTTGACGTTCCCTTTTCCGATTGCAGTAGCTCAACGGTGCATTCTATCAGAGACCCGTTTCAAAAAAATGCATTTTGAATGTTTTTTTTTCCGAAATAAAGAAATCAAATCTCCTCACTTATGGGTGAAGTAATTCGATCTTTGATCTAGACAAAAAAAAACAACGTGAACTCAATGAAATTAAATCATAAAACCTGTGTACATATTCGAATTATAAATAAACAATGGATGGAGTGCTAGAGAAAAAATAAAAAATTCGTACTTACAGCTCGAAATATTCCAATCGCACCATGTACTAAGTAATTTTACATAGTGTTGCAACCATACATGCTGACCACTACTCACCAACCACTCTGGTAAAATGGTGCTGCTTTTAAGAGGCCATCTAAATACTATAAGGAAAACTGTCTTTTTGTATGGATAGATATAATACCGCAAATATACATATGGATTAGGAAAAACAGGAATTAAATTCTGAACAGTGAAAATTTTTGAAAAACTGCCTTAAGCTACAAGCAAAAGTGAGTCTACAACATAGTAATTTTGCAAACCATTTCCAGCAAAAATATTTTTAAGGGTTAATTTATGTTATGCTTGTTTTATCATTATTATTTCCTTGAACTGTTTACCTAAAATTTTAAATGCAAGTATCAGCTTCCATTTACAAATGTATATTATTCTACAACTACATTTTTCGGATTCCGCAAAACAAATGTAGTAAGAGATTAAAATATGTAAACCAAACTTTCAGAAGAAACTCCAATCCTACACAGATGAGCTGAGTAGGTACAACTTCACCACTAACTAGATGATCATTTTAGCAGCCTGTGGTGTATGCTGGATTCTTTTTGTAACAATCAATTTTAGAACATATGTTTACCAAAACACATTTTCAATTTATATCACTGAATTACTCAAATTGGCAGAAATGAAAGGTACTAAAACTAACCCAAACCCCAACATAGAAATGAAAAGGATACATAGTGTGTCGTAAATTACTAGTAAATGGCAATAAACTTAAGTGCCAGTGAGCCATTGCTTCTCCATTATAATCTATTTTGGCGAACATTCTTCGTGCCTCGCGACCACCTGTCGAAGAAGTGAACAACTCCAGAAGAGAAAAAACAGTTCCATGCGGTCTTATATTATATGCTGGGGTCAGCTTGATTGGTGTTAGACGTTGTATAGTTAATTCTCTAAAAAAATACAATATAAGGAGGTAGGAACAAACACAAAACTTAAACTTTACCCAGGATATACTCCTGGACATTCCCTTCTAATTTTATGACTTATACTTTCTACCCAAATTTTATATTTAATGGGGGAAAATAAATATTAATATTCGAATTTTGTATTTCATAAGTAAAAAAATAAATACTGCAAATTAACTCAGTGCTGCACTACAATTTACATTTAATATTGCAAACTGGAAATTTCAGGAATACAATCATTATTGAAATTATAAAAATTTCATAATTAAAATTGCCAACTTGGTAGGAAAATCAGAATATTATTATTATTGCTTCTACTCATAGAGCGTTTCTTTATCGGCAGAGAAAACCGGCTACTTTAGTTTTGTCAGTTAATGTCAGTAGATGGGTTAGTTTGTATTACTCGACATTGACAAAACACATTCATATTACGAACTACAATATTAAATGAACAAAATGGTTCAAACATATTCCATGTGTTTGTACTCTGATGCTTAGCTCTAAAAGCTGTGTAATTTCGGCAAGTGCATTACAATCCGTGGTACTGATATCGAGATGCAAAGCTATTAAAGTATATTATACTAAATTTCAATTTCAAACGACGAGTAGTTCTGTAAAAAAAAATAACAATACTTACTGCGGAACATTATTTAAGGCTGGTAGTTTCGTTAACCACAGCATAATATAATTAGCTTGAGTAAGATAAATAATTTCTGGTTTACAAACGGAATGAATAGCTTCTGAAATGTTGGCTTGCAGAGACCCGCTTTTGACTAAAATGCTACACATTATTAGAAGATTTCTGCAAATGGAGAATCTAAAATACAAAATACGGTATTTCAGTGAAGTAATTACTACGAATTGATGTTCTGCAAAAAAGTTTAAAAACGTTTCTAAATAAAATCTTTTTGGCAACCGTTGAGTTGAACATCACCGAATTAACAAATAGGGCGCATTTATTATAAAGTTTCAAAACCTTATCTCTATACTGTAACGGAATATGTGCTTATTCCGCTCCACTAAAACTTCGGTTCATTTGCATATTTAATATTTAAGTTGCCAATGACATCTATTCACGAATGGGTTTATTTCGTGTGGTTAGCTGTTTTAGGAAGCGCAGTACGCTATTTTATACTTACAATTCATGAATTTAATTTACTATAGATTGCTATATTTAATATTGGGTATTTCTATAGCTTGACGCTGCGTGATTTATAGTAGTAATCACATGATATAAATTAGCCAATAATACAGCGGCAAGCATAATTTGTCGAACGCCTAAAATTTTGAAAGCGAGGTTGTTTATCTTGTGTCGAGACGCTTGACGGGTGAGTGCTGATTATTATTCTTGAAATATTTAATTCATCTTGCAGTATATTTAACTAATTCTTTCATTTTCAAATCCATAACTAATATTTGTTTATGATTCGTTTAGTCTTATTCGACTAAAGCAAGAATTTAGCATTGTTATATTCCATTTTTCATTAGGTTATATCTTCAATAATTTTTACTCATTGTCGTGACCGTTGGGTAAGAATACCGGTTTATTGGTGAATATTTGCGTCTCTCATTAATCATATTCATGTAATTTGAAAGTGGTTTAGTCCAAATTTACGGAGAATGTAATTATTTCATCGTTTAGTGGCCACGCACATTATTTTACGTATTTCCATTCAAATTGAACAGTATGCTTTGGGTGAGTTCTCGGAGTAAATTCTATATATTCCTGCAAAGGTAGTAAATTGAATTTTCAGTAGAATTTCTCCGAATTTTCCCTCATAGTATTGCTGGTTTTAATATTTTTTCTTTTCAGGTTTATTTAATTAAAGTTTCACTTTATTTGTTACATCAAGTATATAATCATTAGCACTTGCCCTGTCTCGTCTCAACCCTGATGTACCGACATTCTTTGCATTTATGAGAGGTTAATCTCACATAATATGTAAAATTATCTGGTTTTTTATTTTTTAAATAAATTTCTATCTCGATGCGAGATAGTGATTATCTTATTTTTATCGTTAATTAAATTGAGGCGTAATTACGTTCAAGTATCGTTTATGTGCCAAAGGCTGAAATAAAAAAAGTAATAGCAATTACTTATTTTGAGTTATAAGACTCGTTATTACAGGATTGTACCTCTGTTTTTCTATTTATTATCAAATTCAAGTTATCTTTTATTTAGATTTACCGAAAGTCACTGTTTTGGAACGTTATTCCATTAATTTCTTTCGAATTATAAATTTCTGTCATTATTTTCTTTTGATTTTCATGTTTTAAAGTAAAGAAAAGGATATCTTGAGTAACAGTAGTTATCTATAATTTTTGCTCAACTTAACATTGTAATTCAAGTTCTGATTATATCTGCTTTAACCAGTAAATTTTCAAATTATTGATTGCTTCCTCATGTGTTAACAGTGTCACTGATGTTCACATGATATTTCCCTGAATATTATTTAATTAGCAGTATACATTGGTCTAAGACTTGTTTATTTCTCCTTACATGTTGTAAATCTACCTGACTGCACAACTGAGCAAGGAAACACGTCGCTGTACCAGACCTGTAGAGGGAGCCGACACTAGGAGAACCAATAAGGCCTCGTTTAACCCAATTGGCACTAGCTTGGGAACAGGCAGAAGCGGTTCCAGTAGAGGCCCCAATACGATCGGATGGTTACAGAAGATAAACGTATTGTAAAGACCAACTGTATTCAATTTTTTATCTGTCATAATTAAATTTTTAAATCCTTTACATTAATTTTAATTTTCATTACTAAACTTCATTCCAAATAATTATATTTGTAAATTAATTATATCGATAAACTCAATTTCACATGCGTATTTGTAATTTAATTGTATAATTAATATATTGTTGTTTTGAAATTTATCTCTTTAATTTATTGCAAGATAGAGGTCTGTGAGACACGAATTATAAAGACAAATTTCTGATATTCTTATCTTTAGATTTATTTATACCTAAGTATTCATATTCAGTTCGCATTGTCTCTACACAAGAACAATTGACGACTGAGCTAGTATTTCATTACAATACTAAAGTTGTTTCTTAGGGTACAACATCAATTTCGCAGCCTGTAATAAAGTATATATTTTCCCATTCACAAAAATAGAAAATAATTTCAGCATTGTTTCTATTAGGTTTAATAATATGGAACAGGTTGAAAAGAGGGTCTTGTATATATACATAAAATATGGAGGAAAATTACTCTCGAATTTACTTGCATAGCATTTCACCCACAAGAAGGAAAATTTTATACTAGCAATAATTATATTACAAACTGTTAACGGAAGTCTTACCTATTTTGACATTGTTGCCTCAAGCATGATGCGACGAAGGAAACGCCTAATGTGCTGCTAAAATAATGCAGTGCATTGGGATTTACCTCATTATCAGGATGTGCTGGTGTACTATCCTGCCTTAGAAGTTCTAAAAGTTTATGGATGGCTCTGTACAGATCTGTAGTTTGATTTACTTGGATAGATAACTGATCGCACATAGTATTATACTACAAAAAGCAAATGTTCAAATAATTATCAACATTAGGAATTACATGAAATGCGGTATATTCAAAAAAAAGTTAAGAAATAAACACAAAATTTACAAACAAATTGGCAGTGAAACACTTGTATCTTAACGAAAATCCAAAAAAATATATATTTATAATACCAAAGATAATTTAGTTTCAAATATATTAGTACAAGATATCTTTGGAGTTATCATTACCTCGTGTTCCATTTCGGTTTTGAGGGTTTCCAAAAGATTTGAGATTATAATATCAGGTTTCAAAGAGATGCCAATCTCGTTTTCAAATGTCGTCGAAAAACTGCTGCTTAGCTGCTTTTCTATATAGACTATTACTTCGAATAAGACAATTACATCATCCAGGAGATCCTCTTCTATAAAATAAATATTTTATCAGTTTTACACAATGCACGCCAAGAATCATTAGTGTAAAAGGCGCTCATTTTACAGCCTTATTTGTTAAATAATAGCACAGAAGCTAAAGTATTAACAAAACGTTCCCTTAGCTAAATAATAAATCCTTTACTAAATATTGATATCTATTAACACCTAGTTCATCTTCTTTCATTTTTGCAAATTTTCAAAATATATAATTTATCATAGTTTGCTCCCACAACTCTATCAATTTTCTTTCTATCGTTATATTGCTATATGGTGAAAAAATATAAGTTGAATATACTTCGAAGCTGTTACTCTGAAACTGCTTTCCTATGATACAAATTTACCTTTTAGAAGAATATGATGGGTCATTTTCAAAAACATCATTTCGTATATTATTATTAATGCTATTTATCATTTATTATAAATTATTACTGTTATAAATTTAAGTTTGGCTTACCTTGATTTATTGATAATTTTAATTTACTTAGGTGTTGCTAAGAAGAGCAGTAATAAAAAAATAATGAAAAAAATTGACAGGCAGAAAAAGGTTAACAGAAGCAAAAACTGTAAAAACATTGAACAAAAAGTTGATGAATTCCTTTAAGTAAAAATAAGTCATTCTAAAATCGAAAGTGTACAGAAAATCGAACAGATAAGTGTTTTATGCAGTTTTAGGAGGAGTAGAGAGGAACAGAACGGATAGTAATTTCGAATTAAAAAATCTCATTCGTTCAAGCGATCAAAATACAGCCTTGATTTGGAACTGTTGCGTTCATATCAAAAAAGCAAATGTTGAATTAAATACAAAAAGAAGTGGACATTAAAACACGGCAGACTGCAGAAGAAAACCCATTAGCGGAAGTGGAAATGAAAGTTCCGAGGATGAGTAAAAATTGGAACTACGTGTTGAACAAAATATGCAACAAGTTCAAGAAATGTAACATTGGGACCCAAGATCAGTAATTCTGACAAACATAATGTTTTAGACTTACAAAATAAAAAAGGGAAGATTGTAATAATATATACAGACAAGTTTTAGATAAAGTTTATCTTTTTTATGGTACTTCAGAGCAATGGTCACTATTTATATATAAATTTCCAAGCAAAAATTTGGCAATATACCAATGATGAAGAAATGTGTAAGGATTCGCGTTAAAAGCCGTCAAAGGTATGTTACATTTATATAATGTAAATTTGATAATAAAAATTCTTAAAGACCAGAAAACATTATAAATTCTCTACTAGAAAAAATTCAAAATCACCCAGTCGCAAAGATGTTCATCATAAAGTATTGTTGCTACTTTATATCAAACGGGCGCACAAAAATCATTTAGATAATTCGTGTATTATTTTCCGATGAATAAACAATGTTCCGAATATTATGAAATTTCATTGAGAAACGTGGTGAAAGCCTTTCAAGAAACTGCTGATATTAATGCTTTGAAACATTTTTCAAGCTGGTCAAATCTAGAATTTAGAATGCAGTACAGGTGACCATTTCAACGAATTACAGATTTTGCCAGTGCCTTGCCAGAAGACATCAGCAACATTAGCATTAAAAAAAAATAGAAATACCCAAATACTCTCTACTCCATTTACGAAGGGAAATTTTATTTATGCAACACAAAATATTTTTCTTGTCTTACCTTCCCCCAAAAGAGCAAAGTTTACAAACTGATCTTTATACACAAAATCGCTACATAGGGCCATATGTTCCAAAGGTTCCATTGGTCTTAAAAAAGAAAATGTTCCTTTTTTTAGTATAATTGCTCCTGAACTTTGTGGAAGGAGCATCAAACCCAGTGGCCTCAAACTTGCTTGATGATATTGAATACAACAAGAGTAAAATTTCTGCCAGCACCTAAAAGTGTTAAGAATTTATATTTTAACATTGGGACGTAGAGATTGATACCTATAATTAAGTTCCAAGATGAAGCGAAGGTATTGCCAGCACACTTCCATGATCTGGGTTTCAATCCAGCGATTCACACGAGATTGTCATTGTATAACTTACGTACGTGAAGATGTTGCCATATTAGGTTTCCTAGATCAGGCCCAACTTTGTTTTAAAAACCAATCCGAAACAAATTCAGTGTAAAACGTTTTGGAAGAGGTTATACGTCAATAGCACAATGTATATATGTTTTAAATATTGTATTGTAACAATTTCCATTTGCTCAAATATTTGTAACATTTTAGGACCTATGAACTATCATTTATGTAATTTCTAAACAAACAAACTAGAAGCTTCCAAAATTATCAGGAGGTAAAATACAAGTTTAAAACAAGCACAACATTAGATGCCCTTACACAAAAATCAACGAAACTACTTACCATTCCGCGTATTCCAAATATTCATCGTCGGTTACTTCACCGTCAGAAAAACAATTCTGTATGTCACTCTCTATTGCCAGGCATATTGCCTGTTTCAACGCTGCGACTGATGTAAGGTTTATTTCAGTACCCATCAAATTTGATTTTCTATAAATCTGTAAAAACGCAAATTAAACATTGTTATGGTAAAAGCGTTTTATTATTTATTCTTCAAAAATTATCAGTTTTAGATATTATTGTACGAACAAGCACAAATAAAAATGTAGTTAAAAAAATATTAAATATATAAATTGTATAAATGCGAAAAATATCTTAACTATTCTATATGATTTCTCAAGTTATTGGTACACTATTTAAGATTCGTAACTGAATTCATGCAAACTTTCTATGATACTTATATTTTACATTTATTTAATAATAGCAATTACTTTGTGTGGAATTATATCTTAACAAATATTCTCTTTAGACAATTTAAATGCTATTGAAGTGGCTAGTATCTCATAAATATTGGGGTTGGGATATGAAATCAATTTCAGCTCAGTTCTAAGACAGTGGCAAATATCAAAAGAAGTTACCATTTATGTTATAAGTTTATAACTTAACATAGGTGGTAGAAATCCTGACTGCTGATTTATTTTAATCGCCACTATCTTGCTTATTTTGATTAATTTATAAAAATATAATTATAAAAACATCACTTAACTTACATAAAAACATAATAAACTGAAGTAGATCAGAATTATAAATAAAATTCCTTCAGTACTAAAATGAAAATAGCAAAAAAACAGATTTTTTAAAAAGTACTTGAAATAGTCAGAAGTTTTTAACATATATTTTCTCATCCTTTTTGTACAAAGAAAAAACTCTTACCCCCAAAGATTTGTTGATAATATGTAGTGGAAATCTACCAGGATCAAACAAATGTTGCAAATAAACTTGTCTGGGATCACAGTCGGCAGTATTTCGAGTTACCTAAAAACAAAAATGTACTAAAAGATAACAATGTGTCTTTACAATCTTTATTTCACTACAAAGTGGCACATTTTGATTCAAAATAGAATATCCCTCCAGTAAACGCATTAAAAACCTAAAAAAGTAAAAAAACTCATTTAAATTATATATTTAAAGATTCTCTTATTTTTCCTTAATTTGTCCTGCTAAAAACCGATTAATTTTGTTTATTTTATCCCTATTAACTTATGGACACTTACAGTTTTAAGTTGTCCATTTTTTCGGCCAACAATAAAAGCTAGCCATTGGTAATTAACAAAAACAAACATCATCATTGCCTGCTCAATCTGATCATAATATTTTGATTATATTAGGCCATACTGCGATGAAAAGTGTTAAGAGAACGTACTTAGTGAATATCTATTAGCATCTGCTGATGTAGCAGCAATAATAGTGCTGTGAAACATGCCATGTAAGTTGGTACAAAATATATAGTGAAAATTAGAAATTTAGTGTTTTCTTCTCTGTAGTAGTTAGTAAGTAACATGGCTTTTGGTAAAAATAAACCAACAGCAATTTTTAACTGATAATAACATCAGGAATTGTCTCCATAAGAGCAGAACTACTCAGGAAGTACAGAAAAATGACAAATTCATAATTCCCTATGAGGTATGCAGAAGAATACAAATGGGTACGCCAGAACATTTACGAAAATAAAAAATATTGTTACGTTTTTCCCGTGGGTTCTGAACGAAATTACAACTTTTACTATTTCAAACTAATACTTTTTTTATTCTCTACCACTGTATACAATTAAACACACTAAACTACTCATAACTTTGCAACTAATTCAAACACTTAATGATTAACTAACTAAAACTCGGCGCTATACGCTATCTATATACAATCTAAAGTATATCACGAATACTCTGGAACAAGCGAGGCCACTCTATATGATTCTCGACCAGGGCATCGAGATAATTCCAGCGTTCCTGAATCTTCGCGGCCGGCGCGGCGATGACTCATACATAAACGCGGCAAGGCCAGTTCTATAGGGTAGCACAAAAACATTCGGATGGTTGCAAGCCGTAACACTGCCTCCCTCTTAAACCTGATCGTCCCGATCAGCTACTTCATGTCCGTGTTATGCTTTGAGCCTATCGAGGTGGACAACTTTCAGTTTGCTTCTGGGGCTACGTTGAATTCTATACACTACGTCATTAACTCTTTTGATGACTGTATAGGGACCTTCCCATACTGGCGTTAGCTTGGGAGATCTTCCTTTCTTTCGTTGCGGATTATATAACCAGACTTTATCATTCATCTGAAATCCCATAGAGTTAGCTTGGAGATCATATCGAGCCTTCATTCGGTCACTGGCGAGACGTTCAGACGGTAGTCCCACATCATTCTGTTTTATCTTCCCACTAGATCTTGTCTGGAGTCCTTGACTTGAGGCACAGGTTAAACACTGCTGGCACCATGATTTCACATCCTGGCAGTAATTGACCCAGTAAAATCTGTCGCGGATCTTGTCGGTTGTTCTGTTAACTCCGAGATGAGCACCAAACTTTCCATTATGTACTTCTTCTAGGACATCCGATACCCTCTTCCTTGGTACCACTAACTACGTCTTCACTACTTTACTATCGGCGCTTTCCCAGGCTCGTTTAAGGAGTCCATTTTCAACTACTTTTGTTAAAAGTAGATCCCTTAGTTGAAATATCTCTCCCGCTTGGTCTTGGTTGACGTTCTTCTTTAGCTTTTAGCAGAAGTGCTATTTCACTATCCTCCAGCTGATCTTTCTTTAGTTGCTCTGTGGTCCACTGCTGATCAACTTTAAACTTGGCTTGCTTAATGGGAGTGATTCTTTCTCGTTAGTCTATTCTTTGGCAATGTTTATACCGATCCTCGTATGACCTTCTGGATAAAGCATCTGTATTATTATGCCATCTTCCTCTAGACTTAAAGTTATATTGTTTTAACCCTTCCTGACTTGACTTTGACCTGCTAGCGTCTCTGGATGGAGATGTAGACCGTAGTTGTACTCGACAGTCTCTCTTGAAACGCCCAATCCTTCCACATATATAGCACTGCTTTGAAACATTTCGGTTACGTGGCCTATCTTCTAGTGGCTTCCGGACTCTTTGTACTCGACAGTCCCTTTTGAAATGTCCAGTCCTGCCACATCTATAGCACTGATTTACAGCATTTCGGTTACATGGTCTAACTTCTAGTGGCTTCCGGAATATCTGTACTCGACAGTCCCTTTTAAAATGGCCAGTCTTGCATATCTATAGCACTGATTTATAGATTACGGTTATATGGCCTAACTTCTAGTGGCTCCCGGAATCTCCCCGTGGCCTGAAGAACTTCGGTTAATTTCTTCAAAATACCGTCCATCTTACTTAGTTCACAACTGTTCGTCAGCTTTTCTTCCTGGATGGATGCGCCCTTGATTGCTGGCTTAGAGATGTTACAGACCGCCTCGATTTCTAGGGCTCTACCCAAAACTTCACGGCTGTTATCAAATTTGGCTAGACGTAGCATTTTCTGAGTTTCTGGATCTCTGATAACATCCACGAAATATTGGGCAGCAAGTTTCTCTTGAAATTTTCCCGTTGCTCCCGGGTAGGCCAATTGAATGAGACGTCTAACGTCAGCCTCAAACTCTTGCAGGTTTTCACCAGGCTTCTGATGTCGGGACTTTACTTGTGCCTGATACAGTTGTCTTCTGTGTTGGTCTCCAAATCGTCTCCCCAGGATAGCTACAGGTATGTCATATTTCCCTTGTTGACTGATGGGAATGGTCTGCAGTAGTTCCAGGGCAGATCCACGAAGCGCTTCCACTAGTGATGTAGCAATTTCTTCATTATTCCAACCGTTGGCAACAGCAGCGGCTTCAAGTTGTATTTTGTACATTGTCCAGGATGTTTGACCGTCATAGGTTGGAGGTGGATCCTAGATTTTTTACCTACGTTGGGGTTTGGAACCTTCGGCAACATGCACTAAAACAGAGTTTTATCCACAATACCGAAACAGAATATTTGCACTCGACGCGCGTTTCGCTAACCATGTTAGCATCATCAGGAGATGATTAAAACTAAAATTAAAATCTACCTAACTCCCTTTTATACTACTGTTTGCATAATCAAGCGGAACTAAACAGAACCAATCCTGGGATCCCGCTAGTCA
>MU181980.1:346423-367833 GCA_016904865.1 Pissodes strobi
AGCAAACAGTAGTATAAAAGGGAGTTAGGTAGATTTTAATTTTAGTTTGAATCATCTCCTGATGATGCTAACATGGTTAGCGAAACGCGCGTCGAGTGCAAATATTCTGTTTCGGTATTGTGGATAAAACTCTGTTTTAGTACTAGATTTTTTAGTCTGGTAACTTCTGCTTGTAGATTCTTCATTTCTTTTTGTACGTCTCCTATTTCTTTTCGTACATTTCCAACTTCTTTTTGTACAGTTACAACTTCTTTTTGTATATTGTTTACTTCTTTTTCAAATTTCTCATTTTGCCCGTCCAATATTTTCTGTAATTTTCCTTGCTCGCCTACAACTACATCCAGCATCCATTTCTGAAGCTGTTCCTGTTCTGCTTGCCTTCTACCTTCATCCTCTTCCCGTTCCGCTTGCCTTTTACCTTCTTGATCTTGAAAAATTTTCTGAAGCCGGTCCTGTCCTATTTGTCTTTTATGTTCTTGGTCTTGTAAAATTTTCTGAAGCCGGTCGTCCTGTTCTTTTTGCCTTTTCTCTTCTTGGTCTTGTAAAATTTTCTGAAGCCGGTCCTGCTTTGCTTGCCTTTTACGTTCATCTTCTCCCCGATCCGCTTGCCTTTTATCTTCTTGACCTTGAAAAATTTTCTGAAGCCGGTCCTGTTCTGTTTGTCTCTCAGCATTTAGATTTTCCATGAAATCGGCTAACATTTTATTTATTTGCTCCATTTCTGCCGTTTGTATTATAAAATCTTCACAGAATCTACCAATCAAAACGGTCTCGTTGACGTACTTGTACCCTCTTCTCTCCTCAAAGAATACTTCACAGGTCCGGTCCCTTCACAATCCGACTTCTGACACCAAATGTTAGGTTTTTCCCGTGGGTTCCGAACGAAATTACAACTTTTACTATTTCAAACTAATACTCTCTTTACTTTACAATTAAACACACTAAAACTCATAACTTTGCTACTAATAGCTCTTTACAATTCAACACTCAACGATTAACTAGCTAAAACTCGGCGCTATACGCTATTTATTGTACAATCTAAAGTCTATCACGAATACTCGGCAAGAAGCGAGGCCACACTATATGATTCTCGATCAGGGCATCGAGATAATTGCAGCGTTCCAGAATCTTCGCGGCCGGCGCGGCGATGACCGCGGCAAGGCCAGTTCTATAGGGTAGCACAAAAACATTCGGATGGTTGTTAGCCGTAACAACATCTTAGGACAATTATCATGCGTATTTTTTCGGTCAACCTATTTGAGGAGTGTGAGTGACGTAGTCGCTTGAACTGTGTTAATTCGAATTAGGGGATCCTTTCTCATATTACTTCCTTTAGATAAATATAATGACAAATATATTCATTAAACATTACTTATTTTCTTCTTCATTTTAAATATTTCGGTGCTTTTGAAATATAATGAAAATTGGGTATTTAATGAAAACAAAATTTTATTACATTTTCGATTATACAACAATTAATTACTCATCTGAAATGTACTAATTGCTGGAAAACCGCGCGAATAACACCTATATTTAAAAAGGGGGAGAGATGCGAGTTGAAAAATTACAGGCCAATTTCTATACTCTGCAATTTCTCGAAATTGTTTGAGATTTGTATCTATAAGCAAATTTATTATCAAGTTAAATCATCTATTTCCATATTTCAGCATGGATTTATGGAAAAAAGATCGTGTGATACTAACTTAGCATGTTTGTCAGAGTTTGTTTGTTCAGTTTTAGATAGGCAAGGTCAAGTTGATGTTTTGTACACTGATTTTCGGAAGGCCTTTGATCGGGTTAGCATAAGTACTCTGCTGCTTAAGTTGGATTTGATTGGCTTTTCTTTGGGTTTGGTGGAGTTTTTGCAGTCTTACTTGACTGAGCGGCGGCAGTTTGTAGAGGTCGATGGCTTTAGATCTTTGGAATACGTGGTCACATCCGGAGTTCCGCAAGGCTCTAATTTGGGCCCTTTACTATTTTTAATTTTTATTAACGATCTAGCTAGCAAACTGAGATGTAATAGGCTTCTATTTGCTGATGATCTGAAGATCTATTGCCGTATCGACTCCGTTGCTGATTGTCTGCGATTGCAGGCGGATCTTGCTTTGATTGGCGACTGGTGTAATGATAACCACCTTGATCTTAACGTCTCTAAGTGCTATGTGGTTTCTTTCTGCAGGAAAAAATCCTTTATTCAATTCAATTATGAAATCAATTCCCAAGTTATTAATCGCTGTTCTGAAGAAAATGACCTCGGCATTACATTTGACCATAAATTCACTTTTAAGTCACATATACACGATGTAATACAATCTGCTTCGAAAACTTTGGGTTTTATATTAAGGAACTGCAGGGGTTTTGGAGACGATGAGACCCTTAAGCTATTGTTTTATTCTTTTGTAAGGTCTAAACTGGAATATGGAGCCGTTATATGGCATCCTATTTATCAGGTTGACGTAAGGTATCTGGAGTGTGTGCAGCGTAGGTTTGTTAAATATTTAGCTTTTAAATGTGACTGTGTCTATCCCCTAAGGGGAATTGAGCAAGGTTTATTACTAACCAGATTTAACATAGCTAACCTAGAAACGCGAAGGCGTAAACTTAGTGTATCATTTTTGTATAAATTGCTTAATAACAGAATAGATTGCATCGAGCTATTTAATCAAATAAAATTTCTTATTCCCTGGTCTAATGCGCGTAATGTGCGTACCTTTTATTGCGAGAGGCCTGCCAGTAGCATGTTGACTAGAGCGCCAGTTTTTCATGCATGTAATTTATTTAACACAATGTGTAACGATTCGGATATGTTTGTAAACTCTTTAAATAGTATATTGGCTAAAATAATATAAGTAGTGTTGAAGATTCCTGATATACATTATAATCATAAGAGATATATTTTCATAGTTCTTTCTTTCTTTTTGTTTTATCTAGGAATTTTGTATTTTTTATTCAAACCGTACTTTTTAATTTGTATTTCCTGTAATTGGGTGAGCCTGTTGGAAATAAATGCCTATTTATTTATTTATTTATTTACTGTTTCGAAAATGTTTTGAACTCCATATTAGAGTAGTAACTCTATCAGAAAAAAATGCGATAATTAAATGAAGTCACATAGTTTGTAATAATGGGATAATGAAATAAATTACACAGTGTGTTTGATACTTTAACTCTTGATACTTTATATAATAGAAAGTAGTTATTGCTGCATATAAGTTTTTGCAAACTTCTACTGATATTGATTATACCAAGTAAGCGAATATCCATAGCTTCAATCTTAACTCTTACCTGTGTATCATGAATAAATTCCTTTATGACTGGAGTCCATATTCCTGAATTAATAGATGCAGTATAAATAATACAATCATCATCGTTTGTACGCCAAGCAGCCCATATACGATTAAACTGAAGGGAGAAGTCAATTAAATCATTCTAAAAAAAATTGTCGTAATTATCGTAAAATGTTATTTTTTGTCAGCGAAGGTTGCAAGCCAAGGCTCTCAATAACATCCCACCCAAATCACTGAAAAAGTAAGAGTAGTTAATTCTTGGACATTATTAACGTCCTCACCCTGTATAAAGTAGGTAATTTTTTTAATGAAACAATAATTATTTTATACACTTGTAAACCGAATTCAGGGACATACTGCTTATTTAGAACTTTTTCCGGAAGTATACAATAAAAAGAAATTCCATTAACGTCAAAAATATTTAGATATAGAGTATATGCAATAGATTTTTGATGTCTCAAATGGCACTCTGTCTAATTTAAATGGTTTTATCCAATGTTACCCACAAAAAGAACACGATTTATTTAAGGCCTGATTTATTTATGGTAGAGTAGCTAGCTGTACGTTAAGATGAAACATTCAGGTTTAACAAATAACTATCATTTTGCCCATCTATATGTACATAGGCAAACTGAATCACAACTTACCTCTACAGATGTTAATGTATTCAGTCTTTTCACTCGAATTTGTTGAGAAAAAACAATGGGCTTCAAAATATGAAATTGAGACCCATTTGGAAAGCTCATGAATATTGCAAGACGACCGTCATTCTCATGGCGTCCATCTGATTTCCTTAATACAGCTAAAATAAGATATAAATAAATGTCCAGTGATCGACATATTCATTTTACATATTAAATCTATAAACAAGTTCCGTGGATCATTAAGAATGTGTGAACACAACTACGAGTCTTGATAAAAATAAATTAGTCAATTAAATATTTTAATTTTGAGCATATTTCCCCACATACTGGATAGATTGGCTGAATACATACCACATTTGCCTTATTTAAATTTAACACTCTCTCTACGCCATTTCTATTTAAGAGAATGTAAGATGAATCTAAATTAGACTTTATGAAATATTTCCACAAACTTCAGTCCCATACTTGACTTTTTCAATTAATTTCTGTATATAACATACAATGTAAAACTATGTTAATTTGCGCAAAATGTTTCTCCAAACAAAATCTAAATGAAGCAAGGTTTTAAAATCTCAAATACTCTTTAAAATTAGTCTTCACAGCAATTTTAAAAATAATGTATGTCCCTGCTCTTGATTTTTTTGCTAAGAAACAAAATTACAAAAATATATACTTTTACTGCTAACATATAAAAAATCGATATGGCATGACCTAATGCATAAAGGTGTTTTCCTCTCTTGCTGATGTTCTGTAATTTATGAAATATATATATATTAACATGCAGAACACATACTTCAAAAATTTCTAGAAAAAAAATGTTTTTATTCAAAAAACAATTAGGTTATCCAACTATGTTTAAACGTCAGGAGAATACTGGTTGTTGGTCCCATTGAAGATAGGTACATGTGTAAAAGCGGCTGATAGCTGATCTCAGGACGTTTCCCACAACTTATTTAACGTTTATAAGGTCGCTTAACCCAAATGCATAATTAATTAAATTACATACCAGCCTGTAACCTGTCAGTTCCAAAATCTCCAGTTTCAGTCAAAATATCTAGTGCAGCGACACACTGTCCTGTTTTACAAGACCAAAATTTTAAATGGCCATTTCTTGCTAAAGTTACGACGTTTACTTCATATTCGATTACTTCAATTAAGGTACTAACTATTTGATTCCCATCACTAAGTTTGGATCTATAAAACAAATATATACATTTATTCTACTACAACATGTTTTATCCACAATGCCGAAACAGAATTTTTGCACTCGACGCGCGTCTCGCTAACCATATTAGCATCATCAGGAGATGACTAAAACGCATTTTGCCGAATGTTCCAAACTCTAACTTAATTTATTCCACTGAATGTCTAATTTTTTACTTTAGCTTGTGAACAATATATACAGTGTGTCCAAAAAAGTATGCAACATATGGGAAACTTCTTTATTATTGGATTCTCAGAAAATTTTATTCTTCATAAAAGTTGGTGCTTGCCCTAAAACAGTAAACAAGGATTTCAAATTTTACGTACTGCTGTTAGTGCGGACGCAAATGTAATTTTTCCGAAATCGCGTCAAGAGTAAAGTACCTTAATTTATAAAGATACAGCAAAATCTTATAACGAAAACTTCTTCCAAATTAAAAAAGTAATCTAAATATGAAATTTGTGTTAAGTACATCAATTTCTAATTTCCCTTTTTTTTCTCGATTTTTTTCTCAAACGTTACGCCATGCTTTAATCTTTTGTTATTAGTGTACTTGCCAAGCAACTTCAAAATTAGACATTAGTTGTGTTGCAAACACATTTAAACAGGGCTTTTTAGGATACTTGGGCATATTTTATTCATCGGGTGCAAAGAATAAATAAATTATTAGTTGTTTTACATGAAATGAAAAGAGTTGGGTCTATTCATGATTTTGAGTGAAAAAAATTTGGAATCAAAAGTGTTTAAACGTGTTTGCAACACACTGATACCTAAACTGGCTATTACCTCTGGAAAAATTGCAACATTATGCAACTATGTAACTAATTTCTATTTTAAATAAATTACGAAGTTACTTGGCAAGTATACTAATAACAAAAGAACAAAACATTCTCCAGTGGCGTAACGTTTAAGAAAAAATCAAGTAAAAAAAAGAAAAATTAAAAGTTGATGTACTTTACTCAAATTTCACATTTAGATTACTTTTTTAATTTGGAAGAACTTTTCCTTATAAGATTTTGCTGTATCTTTATAAATTAAGGTACTTTACTCTTGACGCAATTTCGGAAAAGTTACATTTGCGCCCGCACTAAAAGCAGTACGGAAAATTTGAAATACTCACTTACTGTTTTAGGGCAAGCACCAACTTTTATCAAGAATAAAATTTTCTGAGAAATCAATAATAAAAAAGTTTCCCATATGTTGCATACTTTTTTGGACACACTGTATGTGTGTAATAAAAATAATGGTAATAGGTAAATATTTCCCTATGATCTCTGTGAAAGACATTGTTTTGGAATAAAAACACTAAAATAAAACAAGATCTGTTTCTTGCACATCTTCCAAGTTAAACAAATAGAAAATTGGAATTTGATTTTTTTAACAGCGCGGAACTGAGCTTGAACTTTTTTTATGTGTTTTTGTTTGAAATGAAAGCACATCAAATAAAGCAATTTTAATTTTGTTTTTTGGTCATAATTATAATCCTATTAACTTCTTGCAGATTCTAATGAATCACTTGCCTGATTCTAGTAGCTAGTAAATACCTTTAAAACCTTATTTTCCCGTTTTATGTAAAAACCCTTGTGTTTAAAATTGCGTTTTAATAATCCTTTCAATTACTATTATAATCAGAATGCATAAATATAGTAACTTGACTCAGTCCTTAACCTGATAATACATTTTAACTTCACCGGAACCAGCGGGTTCTTTCTTTTGATGCAAACTTTTGAATCTTAGAAGTTTATCCATAATGAATGCCAGCTCTTCTATTATTTGCAGCAGTGGCGGCTCGTCATAAGCGACCAAGGGGCCATGGCACTACCGCGCGACTCTTAATATTTCGAGTTTAACTGCCAAAGATATTTTTCTATTTTTTAATATATATTATTTAAGCATAATTAAAATTTATCTGATAAATAAATAGTACTCATCGTATCCCCAATGAACAATAATATTATTCATGGAAAAATTTAATAACAGCCCGACAATTGGGCTATCCGATCCAAACGCGCGGCGGTCCCGTTTCCAACAGCAAATTGGCATCTAAAGGTGAAATGAGGTCACGACGATGCATGGCTGAGATAGCGACTTGAGCCGTAAATCGGGGCCACCTGATTCAATGGCTCGGGCCACGTTTCGGTAAGTAAAAAATATCCGGGTGACTTTACTTATGAATCAACGTTTAAAATGAGTCAAATAAGCAATCTTTAAGTGAAACCTTTTTCCACATATTCACGCTTTAGGTATGCTGTCTGCAGAAAAACGTCTTGTAAATGGCATTGAAAATTTTAATAATAAAGTAATTAAAAACTATGCAACCAAAAAAGAAAGAAGGATGGACTTCATATATCGGAAACTGTAGAACTAAAATTAGTATTAAAAGTAGACCAATTTTGTGCGGGTGTGTAAATACTGTAAATAGTCATTTTTGTAATCATTTTGTAAATTGACCTATGATAGGAGTCTTTCTGGAAACTGTAAGTACTTTCAGCATTAATTACCTACTGCGGGTATGTTAAGTGTTTTTTTTAATTTAATTTTAATTAATTTAAGTTGTTTTTTTATTTTTTATTTAAGTTTTGAGTAATTTCTAGGTAAAATTTGGTATAGCCTGGGCCAGTTTCGTGGCAAAACTTGGATTAGAAACCCGAAATATAGTAGGTATATAATATATAATAGAAAAGTATCCGCCCTCCATTTTTTTAAATTACAATGTTATACCCGAAGACATATAAAAAAAGATGTCGTTGGTTATACCTATTTTGACAATATCGTGAATGAGCCATCAAAAAATGGTTGCCCGAAGTGCGTTTTTTTAAAGTCTTTTGGGTAAAAATGTGGGCGTGGCACCTGAAAAATTGTTCAATGATGCTTGGTAAAATCCGTCCCGTTCGCTGGTGGAAAGCGTGTTTTTTTACTATTTTTGAGTAAAAATTGGGCGTGGCACCACCAAAAAACTTTTAGCCTCCGGCAACATGTTTCATGCCAGAAAGAGAATTATATTTTGGCACCATCTTACCCAAAGGTCACGAGCCGCCACTGATTTGCAGATTTAATTGTAATAATAAAAATATTTACATAATTCTGAAAAATGTCAAACTTGCCATTTCAATCAAGAAAAAGTAATAGAACAGTTAAATCACGTTGTGTTAAAAAGTGCATTATGTATTTTAATTGAAGACCATGACCTTAGTGCCACAACTTCCAACTCCGACTGGTCACTTAATTAGTTGAACTATTGGTCAAATTAATCAGGTTTTACAGAGTGACCATGACGCTAATAAAGCTTACTAAAGTGGCTAATCAAAGTTTGTGATCGTTAGAACCACTACTTTGAACTTCGATTAATCACTTTAATTGTTCATTAAATTAATCACTGTTTTGAATGTGTCAATGTGGTTATGAAATTAATAGATGCATGATATTCAAAACACTGATTAGTTTAGCAATGACTAATTACAGATCAATAATTGATGTCTTAATCGTAAATAAATGTATAGAATGAAACAACTGAGGTCTAGCCGACTCAGCAACCGATATTGGTTCCACTGATAATGTTTAATAATGGGACTGTGATATGTTTCATGAAGTAAACAATTATTATGCGAGATGCGCGTTTAATACCGACTTTCTTGCTAAAATCTTGGGACTGCACCAGGCAGAAAATGTCAAAGCGATTTTTCAACGTATAAAGTGTAGTTGTATAACTGAGCCTACATGTTTTATATTGTGACACCTTTGTATATTGCCGCTTTCTATAATTTTATACATTAATTCCTATGTATAGTACCTTAATTGGACACTAATTGTACTACTCATGTTGAGAGGTACCAAAATAAGAAATATATAAATAACTTCCGAAGAAGCCTCATGTTACATATCAAGAAAAATGTTAAAGTTGAAATTTTGCAGATGAATCTGACGATTTTCATCTAGCGAGCTGGGAAGAGTATGGTAGATATTAGACAAGAGATAACACAATGAAAAATTAACTCACCTTCATAAGTCTTTATTTTAGAATTGATGACGTTTCATTTTGTAAGCTATTGTGAAAAACAAATTATATTGGATGATTTTGTTTTTCAATTTCCATCAAATAACACAAAAAATTAAAACAAAGAAACTACATTTTTAATAGGACTAGCTAAAATTTTATCGCTCCGATTTATATGTCTTTTTACAGGGATGCAAGGCAAAATATTTAAAAAAAAACAAACCTTGTCTAATTGATATTGCTTAACATTTGATATATAGTATTTTATATAGCATAAATTTTGTGTAAAATGTACCAACTCTAAGATAAATAAAATTAAAATATGTGAATTGAAGTCCCTAACCCCTCAATGAAAACTGGCTACCTTAAACTAGAAAGCAATTACGAGTGGCGAAATGTACACATACATTAAATAAGAACAGATGTAACATCACATAGTCAGCAGTTTACAAAGCTGAAAGATTAACTAAGTTTAGGCAGCGACACTAGTTGAGTTTTAGTTAAATTGAAATTCAATAAGAGCAATTTACCTGAATTTTTCAGTCAATCCTGATAAGAATCTCGGCATAAGTGATTCACCTTTCAACTCTAGACATATGGTTTGACCCTGCAAGTTTAACTTGATTAACAAAAGTTCAGACGAAGGATATGACAAAATGAATATGGATTCCCCAGAATCTATGTTGTAGAAGGAACTTGCAAGGCTTGGGAGTTGATCGACTGTAAAACGAGAAAAGAAAACAACTCAGAATTACACAAAATGTTCCTCAAAAATGTATTTCCACTTTTCATAAAAAAAAGAAATAAAAGAAGAAAGAATATCAAATACATAATAAACTAATTATATAAGACATACATGAAGAAATTGTATTATTTTTATGTTTTGCCAGTGCTAGCTTATTTCTAGCATCATGTTGGAGTTTTTTAAAGAAATTATAATATTTTAAAAGTTCGTTTCAGAGCAGTTTAATAGTTTATTTTTGAACTTGAAGACGATAGACAATCTCATCTTCGATGGCTGAAAGTATCAGTTGTCTATTTTATTGAAAAGAATGGAATAGTTTGCTTTAAAATTAACCATAACTCTTAAATTTATATAATGTAATACAGAGAGTTGGTTTGGTACAAAGGTAACCTAAGTCCTCTAAGCAAGAAATCGAGAAAAACAGTCATAAATATAAAGTATTTTATGTATTCAAAAACTTTAAAAAACACGTTAAAAAAAAGAGAACCCAAATTTTTAGATATTATACACCTGGTTTGGCAACAAATCAAACTAATTTTAAAAAAAAATTGTATTTATTTTATATATTTTGACTTAATGCGCAATTCAAAAAATTAGAAAATTGTTTTAAAAAAACACAAAAAACCAAAGCAAGTAAAAATTTAAACAAAAGTTATTAAAGTGAACCCACCTGCTTTGTTAATTTTATAACTTCCATTATGTGCGAGACAAATTTAAACAAAAGTCATCATATTCTCTTAGAAGCACCACTTTTTGCAACATTAAACAATAGGGTTGCGCTTAGCTTTGGAAATAGATGTTACAATATTTCTAAGGGGTGTTAGTTAGTAGGTATTTGAAAAAAATATCTGAATGTTTTTGGGCATTCTGATTTCCAGTAATTATTTTCGAAGTTTATAATCGAGCTTTAAAAGGATCATAATTAACTAGCATGCAACAAACTTCAGACCGTTTTACTGCATTATCTTTATGTACAAAATAGGCCGAATACTTACTGACTGTGCTTGGGTTATTAAAGACATAAAAGCTATTAGGATTTCGGGCGTCAACAACACTAGCCTTCGAGAAAATTGAAGGCGCAGCCAAATTTGGATGTGTACCCAATAATTCATCCTAAAAGTGAAATATAATATGATAAAGTATTGTTGTTATAAAATTTAAGTTGTACTATAAAACAAGACAATATAAAGAAAATAAAAACGTCACCGTTTTTGCTTTATAATACTGGACTAAAATAATGACCACATATAAATTCAGAAAAGAAAACGAAAATAACAGGAACTTAAACATAAAGATCAACTTAAATTATATTTTCAAGTACACAGCTCTAATTTGCTTGATAATCTGGATGCATATTTTAGATCATCCCTTTTCTTACAGTGATGCATCTTAGTCATTTCTTCTCCGGAATCAACAAATGAGTAAATATATTACTCCTCATCTTTATTTATTTTTATTTTATTTGTATTTCCTTCGTGCAATTGATTACATACCAAGGAGTGAATGAGCCAAAACAGTTCATTCAGGTAAAATGTGCCATGCACATATTAACAAACAACACAAATTGTTGTAAATACTATGTTCGTTGTTAATTATCCAGTATTTACTTCCTTTTAATATAAATCAATTAATACTTCTCCTAGTCGCCTTTGTCAAAGACAAAGTAAACATATATCAAAAACCATACCTACCTACCTGTTTATGAAATTTTGAAGGATGTGGAAATGTTAGCCTGTGTACACTACAAACAGTTGGTACTAGAATGAGCACATTTTCGTCAGTTTCCTGGGCCGATATTCCATCGATAATAGGACTATCAATAAATCTATACTTCAGTTTATTGCCTGTTAAATTAATGTCTAAACTGTGCTCTATTAATTCTAAATAATCAGAGTTGATTCTCCTAAAACAACACAAAATAGTTAAACTCGTTTTATGATACCAAATCATGTAGAAATTAACAATATGCACCTGGATGAACTACCCAAAAGGAATCAGTTTTTTACTTGTGTATGTTCTTGCTTTTGGTATTTGTTAGAAAACCAATTTAAGTACACCATAAAAGAAATGCAAAATGCCAAATTTAGAAGATTTTAAGAAAATAATAAGGGATCAGGAATTAAGCCTACTGCATCACACCAGCCCACAGAGCCTATTGAATTAATATTTTCATTCAGTGACTGAATACCCATCACTGGAACACCCAGTGGGCATCTAATGAACATCTAGTAATACACTAATAGATAATGTATGTGTACCAACTAGCATTGCAAGAAATCAAGAATTCTTACCAGTATATGAATCGATTTCTTGTGTAATATTTAGTAGAGTCCAAATAGCTGTACCCATTCGCTTTCTCAGTGGCTTTAATGTCTTGCAAAGTACTCTGCGTGCCTCCTAAAAAAAAGTAAAAAATTATAGTATGAATGAAGAGAGTTAACAACAATAATCCATTAAAATACCTGTTGTTAGAGTGATTTCCGTCCATTTTTCGAACAGATCTAAGTCTGTTATTACTTCACGATAGCCTAAAGTGAATTCAGTCATCTTAAGCTGCAGACCGAAACTTGAAACAAATATTTATTACTTAATTAAATTCCTGTTTAAAAGAGTTTTCCAGATTTTCCTCACAGCCATAAAATTACGACAAGAAAACAAGTTAAAATTTTAAAATATTTGTGGTTAAGAAATCAAGGCCATTTTTAACCAGTTACTCAGAATACCCTGGTCGTGGGTAGATATGACCGATTTTATTAGAGCTGTTTTCTCGCGAGCAAATTATTTGAACCTGGCACGATAACTTCCAGTCATCGAGATATATCGATACTTCCAGTAGTTTAATTCGTTTGTTAATAAGTTATTAGTTAGTTAGTTAGTTTTTAGTTATGGGCTTCGCGGTTACGCATTTACCCAGAAACGCCCCATGTCCAGGCTCACCGACCTCCATTGATCGGTGTCTAGGCTTCCCAAACAGCACACCACATCTTTAAGACGTACATTTTTGGTCATTTCTACGTTCATACGTCTTCGAACCTATTATGTACGTTTTTAAGATGTACATTGGTGTATGTCTTAAAGACGTACTTTAAAGTCGTCTTGGTTAAGTCTTTTTTACAGTTACATTTAGTACAAAATTTTAAACTACAAATCAAGTAAATATAGGTATATTTAAATAGGTTTTGTGGCATATTTGCTTGCATCTATCAAATTTTGTACCTATAGGCAAGTATCCGATCATGTTCTTTAAACTAAATTTTGGCGCTTTTTATTTGAATACAAATTCGGTTGCGAAATATCCCGATGCTCTTCGGATGTTATCGACTAAATTTTCGCCAACGTTGCCAGCATCCCTATTAATTCCCCGTTTGGAAAAATTAATATACCTTGAAAAGAGTGTTAAACTAATTATACATCAACACTTTTTAAGTTTTATTATTTTATATGTGAAAAATTGCTATGCGATTATAACTCAACATCTTACTATAGACAGCGGAGATCCCCTCAGTCTCAACAGAACAAAAAAATCATTGCTTATTAAAACCTATTTTACGACCGGCAACACTGTGTGCGGGATGTCAATTGTCAAATGCGGTCGCGGCCACCGGCCAAAGAGTATGTGCAAAGAGCGTCCTCCTATTGAATTGAGTGTTGTGTTCTGTTTATCTAGTTTTTTCTTTTCATTTCTTTGGATGAACATGAGAAGCATTATAATACCACATATATCTATCTAGTGCTTTCCAATTATTAATAAGAAGTAAGTAGTATTTTATTACTATCATGGATTATAAATATGTTTAGCAAATATTACAAACGCTCTCGAAAGCAATAATTACAATTTAATTTGAAAACACGAACCTTGAAAACTTCCTTTGAAGTAGAAATACAGACTTAGGAAAATGCTAATAAGAGTAGTTCTGATAGTGAATTAGGCAGTGATAAAGGTTCAATAGTACAAGATTTCTCTGACTTGTCGAGTGATTTATTATACCTTCAACCCAAGCTTCAACCCCAACGTCATGCTTAAATGATGTTTTAAATTTTAATACTGTCGAATTTCATAAAACCTTAAACTTAAGAGTTATCTGAGTGGTCAATAAAACATAACATTTCACATACTGCAATGAATGACCTGTTAAAATGTTTAAAACCCCATCATATCATTTAGAACTTCCAGGTGATGTAAAATAATGTTTTTAGTTGAATATATGATAAGTACTGCAAGATGCTAACAGACATATTGGAGGAGGTACAAGCTCTTAAAATAAATGGTAATAATGGAGCAGGCCTGGAAATTAATCAAGATAAATCTATATTTGGGAAATTTCCTGTACCTCTTAATACGAGTGCAGAATTAAATGAATTAAATGAGTACCTGAAACAACAAGAAAACTTCAAAAATGCTGTAAGTACTTTTTATTTATTTTTTATATCCATTGAATAATAAATACAATTTTTAGTTGTTTTTGGTACAAAAAGTGACTGTTTATTATAATTGTTTATTTATTTTTGTCTACAATCATGCAAAAAGTACCTTTAACCTTATGAAGCATATTAAAATATGCAAGCTTGTGCAACAGTTATTCATTGCCTAGATTTATTGTACAATGCATCCTGAAGGCTTCATTGACAAATCCATGTCACACGCATTGATCAATAACTTATTCTAGAACCTTTTAGAGTTTTTTTACCAAAAAGTGAATAAATGGGTACTTTTTCCCTCTTACGAAATCTTATTATGCCTTCTTGATCGTGTTTTATAGGCGCATTTCTATGACGCCTGTTATAGACAATAAGAATCATTATTAATCCGCCATATTACAGAAATCTATTTTGTTTTTAGAATCAAAATAACTTTAAGAGGTAAAATTTCAGCAAAAAACTGATCATTAAGTATTCATTTGTAGAAAAATTATTTTTTATTACGCATGCATCATAATCAACGATTATCGCACGCTGTAGCGTGCATAAAATGATGTTTATGGTGCGCCTACTTTTTTAAAGGTTGCTATAGAAATATTTGATCATGTCAAATGTGACAGATTAATATATTCGTCAATATATCCCTTAAATTTAATATTTAAAACATTTTTGAGATTATGAAGCATTCGTAATAAAAAATAGCGTATGATATACGTGTATAAGAGGCCTTTAAAGCCCTTGCGACTTACAAAACACTCCGCTTCGCGTCGTGTTTTGAAATATGTCGCGCGTGCTTTAAAGGCCCTCTTATACACTTATATCATAATATACTATTATGAAATGTGTATAAGCTTTCTTTTTTACTCATGTGATTGCCAGAGTCAGTCTTCACATTCATAAAAAAGTATCACTTTATACACTTGTTATATAAACTACTGTTTTACACTTGTTGCTTTAATAGTAGTAATAATTCTTTCTAGGTAAATGAAATGTGTCGAGTGGGAGGAAATAATAACTATGAGTACATAAAGCGATCCCTAAGCCTGTTAATGGTAAATGAGTTAGCAATGGAATATAGTTGGCTGGGTAGGCGAGATAAAAAAAGCTTCATTAATTTAGAAGTATCCAAACTTTTAATTGGTAAATAAGCTAATTATCTTTTTTTATTATTTTTATAGTATATTCTCATATTGAATTTATATAGTATATCCTCATAATGAGGGTTATTGTGATCCATGCAAATTGCAGTAGTTGCCAATGCAGCTTGACATACAATTACAGATTTCAATTTTATTAAGTTAAGAGTATTATGCAGCTACTTACTCTGATATCAATTTAAAATATTTTATGTCAAACTTCATATTTGTAAAGAAAAAGTATCATTCCTTGTTCGTTACTGTTCTGACACAGTATAATATGTGCAACTACCACCGTTTTTATGACATTTGTCATTTTTCAATTAAGTAGTTTGGCTCTTTTTATCATTTTAGAGTCTTCCTTAAAATGTCAGAAAGTATAAGACACCAAGGAAACAGAGGCTAGTATTGGAGCGTGGTTACGTCGGGCTGGCGACAGGGGCCATGCAAAAAATAAATGAAGCATTATTTATTCATCATAAGTAATCAAGGCATCTTCATGTATGGTCTTTATAATGATAATAAAAATTGTAATTAACTTGTTTTTGATTTGATGTTATAGTTTTATTTTAAAGGAAAGTTTTGTGATTATAATTACGAATGTTTTTCTTGATAAAGGAAATACGTTTATTAAAAGGGTTTTGGTTAATTATATTTTAGGATTGAGATAAAATCATATTAATATTTTTATCTATGAACCAAAATGATAAAACTAAATACATTGACTTGGCCCAAATATAAATTGTATTATTGACATCTTATAAAGTGGAAAGGAAAATAACTTTTAAATTTCTTAAACATAAAGAAAATTTTGTTGAAAAAAAAAACATAATTTGGGGATGTTTAGAAGGGTTTGTTATGAAACAAATTAAAAATAAATTTACAAGTACAAAATATCCCAAACTTGTTCATTCACACTTTTTTAGGATGTCCTGTAACTATTGATATTTTTAACTTCTAAATATTCCCAAATTTTAATGTGTTTAAAAATGACGGAATAATCGAGGAAGGTCAGAACAATCTCATCGCCATGTATAAATTTTTAAGACCAGTATCACTTTTCATGATCCAACTAATAAAATTTATTTTAGTTATCAATAAGACTTACAAAAAAACTTCTTAAATACGTCTATAAGATGTCTCAGTTTGGTCTTTATGGCTATATAAAATACGTCTTTAATACGTTAAAAACGTTGGAATTTGGACCAATGAAATACGTCTTAAAGATGTAAAATGGATGAAACCGTATGTATAAAAGATGTACATTACGTCCACAGTTTTCGTCTTTAGTACGTTCAAAAGATGTACTTGTGTTTATTGGGTTAGTTAGAGCTGGGGCGACCCATCCCAGATAAGTTGCACCCACCGATCTCCATATATGGATAAGCACAAAGCGATCCAAATCATACTGATTCATGCGATTTCAGATGTAAACAAAAGAAGGTAATTCTGAGACTGCGCAGTTTCAATTAGCAGGTTATCGATCGATTCCACGTGCTTCATCACCGCATGGCCGCGAATAAGCGACAGGTCCGGATTTTAAGAATTTGGAAAAATATTTTTGCCGTTGTATATATTACTAAAAATTTAAAAGCAAGTTGATAGATGATATATTTAACACAAAAATTGCAAGCCATTGGTTTTTAAAAGAAATAGAATAGACCAACGGATAAAATATACAACGTTTGCTATTTCTTCCGAATCTTGCTTTGTTTTGGAGACACAAAAACCAAGTAAAAAATGGAAAATATGACAGTAAGTATATAATTATGTTGAAGGAATAAACCATTGATAGGTATGCAAAAAAAAAATACTACCAAATATTTTGGTACCTACATAATTTTTACATTCTTTATGTGTGGCATGCATTTTTTTTGTTAAAAATATTAACTAGTTTGCCCAAAATGATTTTATGACCAAGAAAATTTGAATGATTTATACTGTAAAATCTGGTGTAACACAGGCGCAGCACTGAAACTTGTAAATTTTCAAATATATATATTTTTTAAAATCATCCCTTTGATTCAAAAATATTAAAAAATGGAAGCACCTCCTAATAAAACCCTTTTTATATGCGTTTGCCTTAAATTTTACTTTCTCTTTAAGTTAGTCTTGAATAGGTACTACTTTTAAAAGAAATTTGTAATGTTAAGGTATTTGCATTCACACATTACATACCACAATCTGTAGGCAAGAAATACACCTTTTTTAGTTTTTTAAAATATGAATTTTTGTTGCATTGAATAGCTAAAATAACTTTGAGGCAAAGAAAGGTTTATTAAAACAAAACATCATGATATAAACGTTTTATTTACATTAACTTACATTAGGTAGTAGTAGTAGTCTATTTGGAAAAAGCCAATAATACAAAATATGTAGGTAGTATGTACCAAGATACAAAATTCTTAAGACTATACACATGTCTAAATGCTCATGAAAACCTTAAAACATTTAAGAGTAATTAGGAATATTCCTGAGAAATTAAATTGATTATTTTTATTACAACAGTGAAAAAAAATCGATAAGTATTTTTTTATTTCCACTAAATATGAATATTACGAGAGCTATGCCAGTTTTTAGTTTTGTATATATAGATATACTATGCATGGTGGGACGTAATAATTCATGTGTATTGTGACGTCATAAGCACATTTCAAGGCGTCTCTGCCTCATTTTTCGCCTTATGAAAAAAAGAAAAAACACGTGTCCACTTAGTTTTCATGGGCTATCGAGAAATTGATGAAACTTCCTCATTGTTCCGTATACCTGTTTCTGCTATTTTAATAGATTTTTTTAAAAATATTTTACAGACTGTTCTATAGGTTCAACATAGAAATAATCCGTGGGGGAAGCTTTAACATTTTTTTCCAATTTTTACTCCCGTCTTTTACTTTTTCTTTACCTTTACAGATAGAAAAGACATACAAATTGTACTTTACGTCACTCACTACACTTTTCTGTCCTAAATTTTTAAAAGAAGGGGGTAAATATTGGAAAAAAATTAAAGCTCCCCCCACGGATCATTTCTATATTATTAAACCCATATATGTAGTATGTAAAACAATTTTTAAAAATCTTTTAAAATAGCAGAAACAAGTATGGGGAACAATTACCCATTTAAGGATCTAAAAAAAACTGTTTAGAGCATCAAAGCTCCTCAACAAAGTAAATTAAAATCCATCCTACCTATAACAAGACTCTTTTAATACAAAATGATAAAACTGAATAAACTCACTGCTATTTATGCACCGTGACAGTAAATAAACCCTTTTTAAGATATTATTCCCATATTTTGTATGTAATGTTGCAGTTATCCTTAAATCCCTGGTATTCTACCCTTATTTTGGCAACACCAAATCCGAGTACATCCACCACCTGTACTCGGACCAAATCAAACACCGTTGAGTATTTTCTTTGACCTTGGCAGTTGACGCCATTGTCTTTTAAGGTCTTTTGTCTTTAAATCATATTCCTAACGTCTACACCAACTTATACACTAACAAAATACACTAATAACGAACTATTATAATAATAAACTAAACTAGATGTCCAGGAGTAAATTAGTTATTTTCAACGAAAACGATAATATAAACCACTCAGACGCACGTACGTACTTCAATAAGTGAACGAAACGAAACGCCGAAACCCATTACGGCAAACACAGAAAAAAGTATTATTTCAAGCGCAAGCAACAAGCAAGGTCAGAGAAATTTGATAATATTTTTGATTACCGAACTGTAAAAGCTTTATGAGCTGATTTCGTTCTATCGCTTCTCGGTGTTTGTGCGCATGAGTAAAATTATCCTATTTTCAGTTCTGTTCGACGCAGAACCCGGTTTTTTTCCCCATGATTGGTACGATTTTTCGAGGCATGCAGACGGTTTGTGCTTATCCATATATGGAGATCGGTGGTTGCACCTTGGTGGACAGGGATACTATTTTTAGAACCCCCAGTATGTCGAGTATGTACTCCTGGAGGCTCAGACTTATTCATGCACGGCTTGTTTTAAGGTTCGAACACCACCGGCTGGACAATCACACACATTTAAATCTTGTCTTATGCAAAGGGGGGCTTCACACAATGCAGATATAACCAGTTTCTGTCAGAGATACTTCCCATCTCCGCAGGGCCCACATCCCCGATCTCCTTCAGATCACGTAACCACGTGCAAGAATCTGGAAGAATCTTCGTAGGAATCGACCCTACATTAAGCGACCCACCCTAAAATACTGTCCCAACCGGCCACGACTTCCCTTTCGAACCAACGGGGCCCCCAGCGCTTTCTGCCGCGAACCACGTGCTTTTCCCGTGCGAAGTCAGGTTAGAAAACCAGACTCCCTTCCCACGTCCGAACACCGCCAACTCCAAAGCGGAAGTCCATATAAGAGGTTATAGTAGTAGTAGTTGTAGTAAACTTTCTATTGACCTTTTTCGTGAGAAAATTCAGCCAGAAAAGACCTCTATCCGGCTTAGTTAGAGTTGGGGCGACCCATCCCAGATAAGTTACATCTGATGGATAGAGATACTGTTTTTAGAGCCTCCAGTATGTCGAGTATGTACTCCTGGGGGGCTCAGACTGTTACATGCACGGCTTGTTTTAAGGTTCGAACACCACCGGCTGGACATTTACACACATTTAAATCTTGTACATGCACGGGGCTCTAACCCCCGGCTGGACGTCCGAACCCTATTCGGGAAATCTACACAGTCCCTGAAAGACTCATGGGTCCCCAAACTAACATTATGTATATGAAGCTGGAACAAAATGGCCGATACCCGACACGTGGTATCGCCTTCAAAAGTGAAATTGACAACTAGATTTGACGATCCCTCATAGGTTTTTCTACTCGGTTGCAACCATATAATAGGTATTTCTTTTTACGTATATGATTGTAACCAAAGACGAAGCTTTTTCTCCCTTGTTTAAGGTTGTAACACTAGCACAAAAACAGTGGACCGCTTGAATGCAACTCTTCGGTTATCCAAGGCGCTTTCCACATAACACCTGGTATGTGGCGCTTTCTTTAATTTATGGGTGTAAAGTATGATCGGTGAATTGGGCAGCGAATAGCTCACAACTTGCATTCCGTTTGCTATTGGTTGAAATAATCAGGCAAAAATATCTTCACAGTCTAGTGGCCTGCTTTCAGCAGATCTAATGGTGCAGTGGTTAAACATTGTGCTTGTGATATGCCCCGGGTTCAATTCCAGTCAGTGGCAAGACATGTTTTTATTTTATTTTTTTAAATTGATTGTTTCTTCTTTAAGTTTGGGTTGGTTTTATTGAGTTGCGTGAAGTGTAATATTAGACATTCTAAAATTATTAGAAAAAACTAAAATTACTTACTGCCGAGATATCAAATGCTTAAACAATAACAGTACGGTAATAGAGTCAGTCCCGCCCAATCGTCAGTATGGTTTATGAACTTGATCACGGTGAATCAAAATATCAACCCACGATATCGACCAATAGTGAACGGAATGCATGTTGTGAACTATCCGCTCCTATGAATTGATGGTTGACAACCTGGTGTATCAACGCGGCACGCAGAGAGGTCCATCTTCCTCTTACATTGTCAAAGGGTCCATGAGTACCATGACTACGGAGGGCCCTATAGCCCTCCGTAACCATGACCATGATTGGTGAAGTCATGGTTGAACGGATAAAAGCACACAAATTTTGTTTTGACTGAATATGGTGAATTTTCACTTTTTGAAGGACAAAACAAAAAATGAAATTCCCATATTGGTTCAAGACCTCATCGTTTTTATGACAGAAAAAATATTACGTTGGGGTTTGGAACCTTCGGCAACATGCACTGAAACAGAGTTTTATCCACAATACCGAAACAGAATATTTGCACTCGACGCGCGTTTCGCTAACCATGTTAGCATCATCAGGAGATGATTAAAACTAACAGTTTTAATCATCACCTGATGATGCTAACATGGTTAGCGAAACGCGCGTCGAGTGCAAATA
>MU181980.1:367933-384653 GCA_016904865.1 Pissodes strobi
CCTGATGATGCTAACATGGTTAGCGAAACGCGCGTCGAGTGCAAATATTCTGTTTCGGTATTGTGGATAAAACTCTGTTTCAGAAAAAATATTGATTAATTTAGTTTTACTGTGGTATGGCTCAGTGGCGGCTCGTTTAGACAAGAATAGGTGAAGCGCAATTAGGTAGACAGCGCCGCAGGCAAAAGTGCGCTGCAGGCGAAAATTTTCTGGGGCCACGCCCAAAAGTCCTGCGGTGGCGATACCTGCGAGAAATAATATACCATGAGCGCCGCCACCAATTTATAATAATATCAAAAAGATAATAGAATTACTAACTTACCCACACTCTCGCGAACAGTTATTTTGACTGCTCGACCCATCTATTTTTTAAATATAAGGTCTATTCTTCGAATTTGTAGTGAGGCTTTTCTTTAACTTCGCAAATGATAATGCACAGTGAATATGGTCCGAAGAAACCTCATGCCTACTACAACCTCTTCACATTCCCAAAATTGTTAAATCCGTCTTTATTCCAAACGCTCGATTTTCCACCTACACTTAAACAGGGCATACAAAATAGTTTCTTTAAATAAACATTTCCACACAACCAATTGTAATAAGAATACTCAGATCAGATTTCGAAACCTGCGAACGAAAATTATCTCTCTTGATTTTACTTCATTACTTGTTTTTCTATTTGAAGGAAAGGCTTAGGTCCCTCCGTATTTAAAAAGTCTCTTTCATCATCGTTTTTCCACCTGCAAAATGGTGTTTCTAACAAGATGCAGATCGGATCATACAATGGAAACATTTCGTAAAACGTTTCGTAAAATAATGCGCGACAACGACGTGATGCAAATATGCTTCCGAGCGACTGTGAACTGAATTTAATATTTTTTTTTAACATAAGAACCTACCGGAGTCGCATTGTCGGGCTGCTTCCGTTCTATAAATAGCTCACGTATCTAACATGTCTGCTTCGCCCGTTGCCATAGCAACCATCGTAAATAAATCTGTATATTGCAGGGCAATTATTGATCTTGCTGTTTGCGATTCCCACGTGTTTCATGACTGTATTGAGTGTCGAAAACCGCCCGCACCGGCCGATCTTATGACAAGTTATTCAGCGCGCTACGTTTTATAGTTAAATATCTTTTATGAGTATTATCGCACTAATTTTGATTAGAAATTTATATTATGAAAATTTTTATTTTTAAGTAATGCAATTTTAGAAATTGCACTAATTTTGATTAGAAATTTAGATTATAAAAATTATATTTAATTAAAAATATTTTTATTTTAAAGTAATGAAATTTTAGAAATTGTAGGTGAAGCGGCGCTTCACCTGCGTCCAATGACGAGCCGCCACTGGTATGGCTATAAAAATTTTAATAAAACAAAAAGCTCAGAATTGAAAACATAAAAAGACGTTTTTTGCACGCAAAAATTCGTAGAAAAATCGTTATTACGAAATGACGAATACGTCAAAGACGCTCCTCCTGCGGCGTTTTTCTTAGTTTTTTTTGGGATCACACCGTTCATTTTCCAATATAGGATGTTTGATAGCCCTATAGTTCCTAGTCATTTATGATTTATGACCAATACGCCAACGCCAATTATATTGACTTGACACTTAGGTGTATAATTATGTATTAGTAAAATATTTGAACTACAGAAGAAATGCAGGAATTAACTCCGTGTGTTAACAACAGCGCAATCTATTATTTTGCTGCAATGGCTTTTCTTTTCAGGGTAAAAAATCGTATTTTTTCGCAAGTGAGCCGCAGCTCAGAATATGGAGTACGGCTAGCGCTTAGTCTACAACTATTATGTGCAGGAGTGTTGTCACGTTGTCAGAAGTAGCGGAATTCCGCTATTCGAAGAGAATTTTCTTGCATGTAGCGGCGGTTGCCCAAAATACCTTAAAATGTACGAGAATATACCGAAGTATAGAATTTACTGTTTTTTTTCTTTTACTAGCTTCGTTTAGTTTCTATTCTATAATTATAAATACATAATACATAAGGTATATAATTATTCAATGGGCCTTTTTATAGCACCTAATGGGTATATCGTATTTTTGTTACGGAAAAATTTTCTTAGGTAGAAGCGCACTCATATTTAGCTAGTTGTCTACTTAACAAGGATATAATATGGTTGGGTTGGCAAGGGTCACATTCTCATATTTAAATATGTATATATTTTTATTAGATTTAATATTTAAGGGGCACGAAATGTTCATGCAAAAATGTTTTCCAGAATCTAAATCCAGAAGGAAAAAATGCCAATTATAAAAGGGACGAACTTCAGGTGGCAACTTAAATGAAGCCTTAAATAAATCTCTGAGTGAACAATCATTGTCGAAAATTTGTATTTCGGAATTTAACTCACCGAAGAAAATGTTCTAAACACTATTTAATTTAATTACAGGCAGAAGATAGCGCAGTTAAGAATAAATCGGGTATACAGTTCCAATGCACACTGTATACGTGACCCTTAACAGCAAGGGCCAACACCGTCATGAGCTACCTAAAGGACAGGACAACGCTGATGAACGGGACAGAATCAAGGACACGGCAATAGGCAAGGACTCCCTCAAGGAAGCGTGATATCGCCGACGCTCTTCAACATCTATATTAACAACGTGCCAAGGAAGTAGAACAACCAGATAGCACTCTTCGTGCACGACGCTAGCGATCTACACATCATCAACTCAGCAGGTCGCGGCAACACAGCGATTAGAACAACATGACAGGCAGATAGCGGAATATTTCAAGAAATGGAAGCTGAAGATCAACGAGACCAAGACGCAACTCATCAACGTCAATCAGAAGCGCAGGAAAGAAAGGAAACACATCACGATCAACGGGACACGGCCACCGTCAAGTACGTAGGAATCACTGGGCGCGAAGCTGACACTCAAAGACCACATACACACTACCAGGAGAAGAGCAGGAATATCAGCAATCCCCATACACCATGCCGCAATCAATATTGGACAAACCAACAAGAACACTTTGGAACGGAAACTGCTACGCACAATCATGAAACTACAGATGGGAGGATTTTAAGGCGACGAGACAACTGTACAGAGAAGCCGGGACAAGATCGCTAGAACAGAGAATATAGGAGACAGCGACGAAATTCATCAGATATACGATGAGGAAGCAGGAAATAGCTAGGAACGTAGGAAGGATGACCATAGAGGAAAATCCATTTAGGAAGATCCACAAGATGATCCACGAGGTGATGCTCTGAAGAACCAGAGGACTAGGACCCTAGGGCGCCAACAAAGTAATTATTTGAAAAAATTGGAATTAAATGATGACTGCGAAAATGCAAAAAGATTCAGAAAGTAAAGAGCTGACTAAACTATTTCTGAGATAATATTACGAATCCATTTAATTTGCAGCCTACTGAGGTCAAGTTAAAAGTAGCAACGGACAAATCTACATTATGCAATGTAACTAAAAAAATATATTTTTTTCGTTTATCTCAGAAGATGCGAAATCAGGAGAAGAGGTAATTGCATTTAAGGTTAAAGTAAAATTTTAATACAAAAATTAGTTGAACATTTTTTTATGTTAAGTTGGAATTTACGTTTCGGTATCCCCCGAATCCAAGATAATTAGATACTTAAAGTTAAATAGTGGTAGGTGATAATCAGTTGAAACATTTAAGGAAAATATTAAAATTATATGATTACAAAAGTGTTTCAGGTAAGAGCGTTGTGTATGAGTGTATGTAATAAAAGCTTTGTAACTCAACTTATATATTTAATTACAATAGTATATGTTATGGTCTCGATAACTATCAGCAAAATTCATATATCAGTAAGCATTAAAGTTAAACTGGATTCAAAATTTCTGGTCATTGAGATTTTTAACCCAACCTAAAATGCACATAAAGCTCTAATACAAAAACAGCGACAGAAGCTGATATACCTCCGGCTAATATCGCTGCTGCAGGATAAGAGTCCACGATTCCAACACTAAAAAAGGTTGAGCTCTTAGAAGTGCAAGTAGGTTTTCTTGTATATATTAAATTGTTTTCTCTCTGTTGCATTCCATTTTCTTGCAAGAGATGGAGCCTATAATAAATAAAATAGAGATTAAATAATTATGCCTACGAATACAGTCCTTTATTTTATTTTAGACTAGTAGAGCATTCAGTAGCAAAAGTTTGAGATTTTTACCAGATTTTCCACAATAATAAGACGCGTGCAGGCATAAAAAAATTCGTAATCGGACAATATTTACAGATATTGATAATCGATTTACTATTTCTAGTCTATTCTATTTTTTTTTCTAAGTAGCTTTAGATGGGTTTTAAGAAGAACGACATAGAAATGAAAATTCTTAGAATGTGGAAAAGTACTAAAATCGGTCGGTGGCGCACTCGACGTGTTTGGCAACGAAACCGAAGGCAAGCAAAACGAAAATAACACATTGTTTTAAAAATAAAATATTGCTGGAAATCTACATGTATTCTAAAATAGTATATTATTTTATATGGAGGAAAAGTGATACTTTTCATGGCGCGCTCGTGTTTAACAGCCGAACGCAGTGAGGCTGGTAATAGAGAGCAAGCCATGAAAAGTAAATTTTCCTCCACATAAAATATGCTGTTTTTTCTTCAAATGTAGACAAACTAATGCAAAAATATCTCTTTTTAATAGTAATAATAATAATTATTATCAAAGATAAGTTGGTTTGCAAGGCGGCTTAGACCGCTATCGGTGAAGTGGACACTGTCCACAATAATTATTTTTTTAAAATTGCGTCTCCGATTGCGTTTTAATTCCGTATTGATAAGCAGTTATTGAGTAAGTTCGATTAAGTTAATAACCAATTTGTTCCTAAATTAGTGATTTTTAGAAATGCAGTGCACAAATTGAGTGATAAATACAAATTTTAGTTTAATAATTCTTGAGTTGTTGTCGCTTGCTTTGTTGTTTGTTTGTATCTATGTTGCTATGGTAACACTTTTACCTCCGCCGGCGGAAAAGTGAAAAGTAAAGCTCCGGCGGAGGAAAAATGAAACTTCACGGCCGCCTACACGGTCGAGTAATGACGGATTTACTGACGTTTGAAGAAAAAATAATATATTTACTTCATATTCTATTTCAGCCCTGACAAATTGGTGCAAAAGTATTGGTTGCAAATGGAAGAACAGGAAATATTGAATGGAAATCTGTGATGAAAGTAAATTAGTGTTGCATAGGAAATGCGATGTAAGAACTACAGAACTTCTGAGTGTGAGTCTGAAAAATCAGTATAAGAATCATCAGAATAGTCAGATATAATATGTTGTAGATCTGATTCATCACAGTGCTATATTGTAACCCAAGCTTCTTTTTTGAACGTGAGTTATACTGTTTGACCACCGATCATCTGTTACTTCATTTACAACTCTTGTCCAAACTATAGGATAGGACCTCTTCTGGTGTTCCTTTGAGACTAAGCATGCACTGGCCAAATTTAACTTTGCACTGTGGCCTTCTCAGTTATTGGGTTGGACTAGTAGTGAAAGGGAGGTAATCTTAAAATCCTGTGACCGAATTGCTGAACATATTCATCAAGGAAGTAGTTCTTTTTATGACTTTGATCCTTTAAAGAAACTTAAGCCCCAGTTGCATCTTTCATGGCTTTTTCAGGATAATCTCAATATGCATTTTTAAGCCAAACAAATCATTTTTTCATAGTCCACGATGTCGTTGGCATTTTTTCAATAAGGTCTGAGTGATAACTTGCATTATACATGATAATGAAAGATCTAGGTTATAAATTAGGTACCAGCGTTGCTTTAAACTAGTTCTCCAAATTGGTTCTATTCATGCTGACGTGATAGTCGCCCTTCTTTGACTCGAAACTACAATGACTTTGTAAAGTCACTGTAACTCGAAACAGTAGAATTGCGCCATCTATAAAATTATGCTAATAATTATTTCATACCATATGTCCACAGAGGGCGACTCCGTTACCTAGCTAGACGTTTGCGTATTATTGTCAATCCTTGCTACGCATAAATATAAAATTGTAGTAAGTAGAGGGCTATAGACGGACTCACTCCTCCCCCCCCCCCTTTTTTTCCCCCTCCCCCCCCCCCCCCCCCGGGTGACCATGGGATAGACCCCGCCCACTTGGCCTTGGGTGTACGAATTTGAATGGCATTGACCTAATTTGACCTCGAACGGTGACCTTGAGATATACCCCGCCCACTTAGCCTCGGGTGTATTCGACCTTAAATGACATTGCACCAGTTTGACCTTGAATGTCCTTGATATTTGACCTTGAATGACCTTGACTTTTTATTGAAGGTCGCGCATGTGCATTTTAAGATCCTTTACACAAGTAGAGCATTATGCATAAATCGGCCTATTAGTCGATCCGCATGGCTCTCCGCTCGCTACGGGGCCTCAAAAAAAGGAAACTAAGCAGGTGCTAACCAAAGACATACCCAAAATCAAGAAAAAACTGTTAAAAAAAAATCCTAAAAAAATATTTAAAAAAGCAACGGGGTTTGAAACCGGGCCGTCCAGGTGAGACCCAACCATCTAAAGCTCTCGACCACGAGAGCTCTTGCGGCAAATTGATTGCATCACGAAGACATATTGTAATACGAGATGGATCGACTAATAGGAGAGGTCGATTTTTACATAGTGCTTTACTTGTGTAAATGCTGCGCGCATGTAGCTAGACCCCGCCCACTTGGTCTTGGGTATATTCGACCTTGAATGGCATTTAAGTAATTTGACCTTGAACGGTGACCTTGAGATAGACGCCCGCCCACTTGGCCTTGGGTGTATTCGTCCTTAAATGGCATTGACCTAATTTGAAGGGCCTTGAGTTTTATGAAAGTCACACCTATGACCTTGAGATTGCTTTAGGTGTAGATGACCTTGACCGCTCTTCGGACTGTTTTGTGGTATTGAATGACATTGAGATAATTTGATCTTGAATGCTCTTGAGTTTTTTGTTGATGGTTGTGCATATGACCTTGGGATTGCTCCAAGTGTATATGACCTTGAACGCACTTGGGACTATTTGCAGAGGGTTGTTTTTCATGATGTTTGAAAGTCAGTTAAAGACATGCAACTTGACTTGGTGTGCCCTTGAGATAATTTCAAGCAACATCGACCTCGAGTGCGCTTGCGCGCCCTCCAATAAAAACCCAAGGGCATTCAAGGTCAAATGTCAAGGACATTTAAGGTCAACTTGGCTCAATAGCATTCAGAGCCCAATTAGGTAAATGTCTTTCAAGGTCAAATACACTCAAGTCCAAGTGGGCGGGGTCTATCTCAAGGTCATTGGAGAGAGGTGAAGAGGCAAACAAGTGGAGGGGGGAGAAGTGAGCCCGTCTATAACACTCTACTGTAGGACTTCCGGACGCCCACGTACAGGAAGTCCGGTTATAAATGTAACCCCCCTTTAACTTTTTTATTTGCCCTCGTATAACAAAATGTTCAGTACAAAAGTTGTAAGGATTTTCATACAGTTTTCTGCGGTGTTACTCGAAAAACAATTGAACATGTACAGATTAAATTAATGTTTTTTTAATGGGACACCCTGTATATTCTTCTATATATCGGTGGAGCTCTTTAAGACGAGTTCAGTAATATAAGGTTTGTTGGGTCTAGCTATAATAGTTACCACGTAAATTGCAAGAGCGGCGGGTATCTGATTATTACTGATCCCCTCTCCTAAAGTCTTTATTTGGTGAGCTAGAAAAAATGTTGTATACAAAAGTTGTAGGTTCCTTCAGAAGCTTTTCTGCTGTGTTACTAAAAAAACAATTGAACATCAGAAAAGCATCTGAAGGAAGAATTTTTTTCTAGCTCACTAAATAAATAATTTAGGAGAGGGGTTCAGTAATAATCAGATACCCGACATTCTTGCAATTTACGTGGTAACTATTATAGCTAGACCCAACAAACCTTATATTACTGAACTCGCCTTAAAGAGCTCTATCGATATACTTAAGAATATACAAGGTGTCCCATTAAAAAAAAACCTTAATTTAATCTGTACAGTAGAATTTCGATGTTCAATTGTTTTTCTAGTAACACCGCAGAAAACTGTATAAAAATCCTTACAACTTTTGCATTTACCATTTTTTTATACGAGGGCAAATAAAAAAGTTAAAGGGGGGTTACATTTATAACCGGACACCCTGTACATAAGCAGACTCTGCTAAAATTTTGAGGTAATGTAGTCACTATCCACCATGCAACTGCCTTCGACAGGGAGTTTGTACACTCCTTATAATGTCAGTGGCCTGTACTTGGAAGTCTTAAAGGTCACCACGAAACCAGCCCGCTTCGCTGTATCACGTTAGCATCTACCACACGATTAAATGTAGATGTATTTGGATAACCAGTACTGACTGTTATTCCTATAATACACATATTATACTAAATTTCTCTTTAGGCCAGCTCTTATAATATCAAGTTAAACATACCCAAAGTTTAAACCTGAGGTGACGCTCAACTTAATATTATAAAAGAAGGCCTTAGTAAGGGTAAGGAATTATCAAAGCCTGATTTTTTGCAATATGACTTACACCAAATTCACGGAAAAATATTTCTAAATCCGCATTAGTATTTGAATAGAAAACGATTTACATAAATTAATATATTCTAACATTACCCAATTTTTAGTAGCTCCTTATATGACGAATTTTTTTGAATAGCGAGCCATGGGTCAACTACTTGTAAAAACTCAATTTCTTGTAGTCCACATTTTTCGTCTTCTTTGAATGTTTCACCTAAAAAAAAATAATTGGCTAAAATTCGTATTAATATAATTTTTCTTATTTTTTTACCAAGTTTTTTTTATTAAGCAACTTCGGTACCACTTGATTTCATAGTTAATTTAATCTATTTTTCATAAGTTTCTAATAGAAACAAACCGAATGGATAAATAAGCAAATCAGTGACACATTAATTTTAAAGCTCCCATTCTTTGGATGTGGTACCGAAGCTACTTAATAAAAAAACTCCTTCAATCTACTCACTCAGTAGTCAGTATACACAATCTTGCATCTAGTGCCATATGATGTTGACTGAGAAACTATAGTATTCTCTAAAATACTTTAATATTTCATATAAGTAAATCAGTTCAAAACTATATTATTAAACGAAAATGCGAAATTTAACAATAACTTACTGACTATTTTGTAACCAGCTCCCGTCTCCATATGAAATGCAAATAACCCCTGCCTCATTCTCCTTACACCTTCTTCTATATGCATGTAGTTAGGAGATTTTCCAGGAGGTGCAACCTTTTTTTCATATATTGCCTTCCTTATGGGTTCGTCGACAGTCTTAAAAACGTATATTACTAACGATAGATTAATCGCCAATTATTACGTTTTCTTGTTTTCACTACATGAATAGACAGAGTAAAGGACCTTTTAGTCGAGGTCGAAAATAAACTTAACGATAGAACCTATAAGGTACATTTTTGGAACACCGCGTCTCGTTTAGCATCGTTACTACAGCACAGTGCTGCTATACAAACAAAGATCGACGGTCGAATACATTTTATCTTTATATTTTGTCCACGTTTCCGAACGGAAATTGTGTTTTGTGATATAAATGGATAATTAATAAGATGGATCTTCCTAGCAAGATTTGATGAAAACTAAATACACACACATATAAAGACTGCCATAAATTCAAAAGCTGATGTTTGGAACCCTCACAGACCAACCCAGAAAACCTTAAAAAATCTTTAAAACCCTGCGTTGGTAGTTGAATATTTTCAAAACTCACACCAGCTACATTAGCAGACTAGTTATGAAATTAAGATAGGAAGATAAACATATTTTGTTGCTTTTTCAAACTACTTTCTCAAACTACCTTTGAAATTCTAAAGTTGACGTTTTCCAACTTTTTCCGAATTTCAGTATTTGCTGATCAATGTAGTAGCTACAATAATAAGATATAACTAAACAAATTTTAGGCCCAACTCAAAGTAGTTTATTACAGTATAACAACTTGGTAATCGTACCAACTAAAGAATTTATTTGTTACTATGAATGCTTGCCAGTAAATCGGAATTCGTTATCACCACAAAAAGCTGCCTGCATTGCTGTCCTCTAATATATAATACATACACTACAGAAATGATGGTCGTATACACAATGTTTTTCTACTTGACATTAATAACTTACTGTAAAGTAAAAATGGTTATAGACAGTGTCATCTACGCCTACAGAGATTCTTGATTTCAATAGATCTTCAAGGGTTTTGATACTGCTTGAAGATGTCTGAAGTAAGGCCACAATATTGGCGGAATAGGAGACGTATATAAACATCAGTGAAACAAATAAAAATAGTGATGCTATTCTTCCGGGCGTACTACAATCACATAACAGATTATATAAAATAATGGCATAATGCGGTATAAGGATACCTGTAAGGTAAAGCGGCAGCACCTTGCTGACAAATAGCACCCATTGTAAAAAACGCCACATCTTGGAATGAACCATGCAATTCATTTTGATTTGATGTTATCTAAAATAAGTAGTTATTGTAGGATACATTTTCCATTACTAAATAAATGAATGTACGTTACCATCTTTGAGTTAAAAATTTTCTTTTGAGCTTGAAAACGTTGTAAGACTGCTTTACACTCAATGAAAAGAGTGTACTTACGTGTGGCCGTATGTGTCTATTCTTAGCATACTCCCATTTCATGAGTACAAAAAGTGTTAACATCATAATTATAACTAAAAATATTGTCGAAATCCATACTCTGTCATCAAATGGTAGAGTATACACATTAGTTACATATGACAGCTTTGGCTGACGAAAAACAAATTTTGATCTTGTCGGAGAAATCATAGCGATGTAATCGATCAGGTCGATTCGTTCTTTTAAAAGAAACAGCGATGTGCCTAGAATCACATCAAAAATAAATTAATTAGTTATATAATAAAATAGTTTCTCTAGTTAATGTGCACCGTGGTTCATCATCTCTAGAGTTACCCAAAAGTTATTTAGGAGGAAATCCCTTGCACGTAGGCCATTTGTCCTGTCTAGGATTATTGTGCTTCCACTCACATACCAATTCAGCCCGGCCTCCTTAGCGAAGGCAAACATTTTCCTTGGCTGAAACTTTCATGAGCTATAAAGGGCCAACCTAGGTCATACTGGACTCTAGGTATCCAGCCGCCAGCCGCATTAAGAAGACGAATAATAATTATTATCTATGGGATTGTAAAAGTACTTTTGGAAGCACGACCTACAACCTATGGGCCATCGTATTATGGCCATGGCCAACGCCCATGTGTAGGCGTCAATTGGACAAACTTCGGAGACTGGTAAGGGTGGATATTACGGGTGGTGGACGGCACCCACCAGGGCCTTTGACAGACTGATTGGTTTGCCGGCCCTCCACTTATTCCTGGAGCATACGACTTTGAGGTCTACATACAGATGGAATGACAGACAACATACTGCTCACGATCATATCAAGTAGACCTCTCAGATTGGGGTTGGATAGGGGCCCACTTCCGGCTAATGGGATTGTCAGATACACAGACAGCTCCAAAAAGGATAGTGGTACTGTAGCAAAAGTGTATGGAGACACCTTAGGGATGAGATAAGCTTTCTCCCTTGGGACTTACGCAGCCGTGTTGCAGGCCGAAATATATGCGATCTTCAAATGTCGGTACGAGAACCTGCTGAGAGCCTTCAGAAGAACAGCAAAGCTACTCTGTCGGCCCTCGAGTCTGACAAATGCTCATTCTCCACTGGTGTGAGATTGTAGAGACGTTTTGGGTGCCTTGCCCGGGCATAATATCATTTGGCACGACAGGATTCCGCAATGCGCCCAATGGGACCCGAGTCTATAATAGGTGTGTCCACAGTATGGCCGATGTTATCCTAACGAACACAACTATAATCAGGCCAGGAATATGTGGTGGAGTACTCGAGAGGGTGGTGACTTTAGAGAAGATCGTAGAAGATCCGAAATACAGGTGGTGCTTGGAGAACGAGGAATCATTCACTCATGCCCTTACCGACCGTCCAGCGTTGGCTAGGGCTTGAGAGGTGCACGTCGAAAGCAGCGTGTTACGACTGTGATTTGATGGAATAAGCTTGGATGAATTGTAGGTATAGCCACACATAAATTTTTACCATTTAAAAAATAAAACATTTTATAACTTCAGGAGAACAACAAAAACAAAGAATAAAGTGAATTAAAAAAGAACTGTAACTACCTATTTTTAAAAAAAGGTAGGTATGTCCGGTTATCATACAAGTAGCAAATCCAACAAAATTTACAATTTGCTATAAATATGATATTGCAAATAAAGACTTACCTCCAATATCAGCTTCCCCTCTGGTAAGTTCTCCCATCATGCCAGTCCACTGAGAGTCATTGTTTTTATAGCCCCACGTATTCTTAACAGAAAAGTTCAATGTTATGTTGTATATAGAAGCTAGCAATAATAAGAGGACATAGTTTACTTTCGCAATGCTATCTATATGCTTGTCCCTAAAAACATGAAAGACTTATTCAATGGACAGGATAATTTGTAAATTTTTCCAGAAGTTAGTGTCAATTGAAATCACACAATAGCATAGGAAATTTGCAGCCTTTTTGTTCTAAATTTTTCCGTTTGTATTTTGCGGCTCGTCAAAATGTGAAAAATGTAAATTTTATTATGATCTTTCAAAAACAATTATTCCATTTCGATATGGTGGGTGTTATGTGAAATGTCTATAAATATATATTGAAAATTTATAGACAAACCAGATTCGTTCCCTCGGTTATGTAGATACACAGCTTAAACCATGTGTAGATACACATGGTTTAAGCGCTCCAAGTGAAATCACTGATACTGACCTAATTCAAACGGTTGGGGATTTGTAAAAATATAATCATACCATCCTTTATCGATCTATACTCGTTTTAATTAGGTATAAAAAAGTTTTTCTTGAGAATTAACTGGAAGTGGAATATACCTACTACGGGATAAGCAACTGCATTTACGACTGTGTTTGCACTTTAAGATTGGCTCGTTGGAAAACATTAACATTACATACTTATATTACATAACAAAATTGAGTGATCATAATGCATCAACTTCCAGATGTATTTGACGTCACTTTCAGCATATTCAATAGGTACTTGCATTGAAATGTGCAAAACAGAAATTATTTTAGAATTTGCTTCCCTACGTAGATTTGAAAAAATACGTATAGAACTAAAAGTTGGCCAATTCTTGTATAGTCTATAGTCTAGTTTCTTAACCTATAAGTTTGCTCAGATAAGAAACCCATTTTGAGAATGGGTGCACCCTTTATAATTTTAAACAAACTCCTATAATGTTCCCTACCCATTAATTATGAGTATTTTGGTATATTTAGGTATAGATAAGATACGTTTAATATTTGAAAATTATAACATTGTCTCATATTATGTCTCTGCTACAATTTTAACCGTACCTTCTATCAGTAAGATGATTTAACGAATCGCTATGCGTAATAACAAGACACGCGTTTAAAGTGACTCCTAGATTTTGTCTTTCTCTCAAAATACTTGAATCATTCTTGTATTTTATAAAACCTCTATGTTGAGTCCATATTCCAAAATCATCACTTTCAAGGATACTCTCGTCTCCGGTATGTTTTTTGAAAATTTTCCTAACAATAACTTTTCCATCGATTTGCTTTTCTGCTAAATTAAAATCACTATCCACCAAAATTGATAGATTAGAAATTATCTTTTCTACAGGAAATTTTAACTTTTCCTGTTCAAAAAATGCAATCCAATGAAACGGATTTGCATACAGTTTCATCTCATTTGCCTAAAATAAAGAATATTTATTTGATTCTGTTTATGGTAAACTTTAAAATGTATACTTATCCACAAAATGAAATCAGTAAACACAGATTATGTTAATGCGTTTCAAAATTCATGAATAAGATGCTGATGTCATGTTAAATTAAACCATTATTAGAAGTTAGCAATTTGTCTTTGATTGAGATTTAAAGAAATTAATTCAAATATTAGCGTAAGCTTAGAATAAAACAGTATTAGATTTACTAACTATTGTTACGAGATACGTTCTATAAGTATTTTCAAATTTAACTCAGCTTCATGGCACACATCTCCCGAAAGATGTTGCAGCACGTGAAAACATCATATTTTTACTCATGTTATATAAAACGTATCTCAGTAGAAACTTCTTCTTCGATTTAATTAAGATAATAAAGGCCTGGGATTCATCGCTCGGATTTTTTTTATTATTGGGATATCGTTAATTTTTCAAATATCCGCCACTCCTATTTTTATGTTCTATGTAGAATATAGATCTTGAGAAACGTTTTTTTTTTGTTGAATTCTTTAAACAACATAGCAGTAATAATAATAATTAAATAAAATACAAAGCCTATTGCCACCTAATATATTTTATTCTCACCTGTTCCAAAAATTTAGGAGAATGTTTGCAATTCAAGTTAACTATAAATACATGTCTACGTGGTAAAGCAGATTCTACTAGGTTGTTAGGTTTTGATAAGCATTTATTTCCATATCCATTTAACGACAGAACTTTTGATGTGGACATCAGCTCTAAAAAATAGTTCATTTTGCTTTAGCCAAAATATATGTCTTCCAAAGAATTTAAGGTTATTCCCCTAAAGCTATCACCAAACTTCCAAACTAATGAGACCAAAGTATCTATTAAAATATCTAATATAATTTGAACCCATGTAGTAGTTCTTTTAAACATAGTTTCTACTATTTTACCATTAAAAGAGATATATTTTCCATTCTTCATCGACCTTTATTTGAAAACGCATAGAATTAGTCTTGAAACCGCATCGAGAATGCCTTCCTCTTTCATTTATCTTCTATTAGCTCAATTCCTTTTTCTCCTTGTTAACATCTTGCCAGCCTTCACTTAATTCCAATATCTGTCATTATTAGGCATCTAGAGCTATCAGTTAAAATTGACATAAATAAGTGGAAATCTTTAAAGCTAAATCTTGTGAGGATGGCGATATTCAAAATATAGTTTTAGGTCAGGTAGACCTTATTGTTTCTAAATAATATTATTAAAACATTCCGATTCATTTTTGATAAATTCGATGCTGATGTTGAGACTACTATGCTGGTTCTTCTTAAGAATTTACTCTACTGCCAATTCTAAAAGTAAACTGCTATTTTTTTTAAACTAGAATCTATTCGGAGCGGGCCATAGTTTTCTGATCATTTGACTTCGATCGATGACCGGCTTTTGCGTTATCTGCTGGCAGTATATTTATGGGCATGCAAAAATTTCGGGAACACTCGGATGAGAATTTTTGGCACTTAAAGTATCGGAAATATTAAAAAATTATCAATTATAATACTTACCCTTTTAACTTGCTTGATAACAAGCGTATATAATTTCCATCTAAGTGGTAGCTAGTGTTGTAAAAAAGCTTTGGTAGGTTCTGTCGCTCGGAGGGCGATAGAGACAGCATATAAACTTGGTTAATCCCTTGGTGGTGAACTTGAGCCACATGACGTCAAGGTTGTTGGGTTCGAATTGTTTCCGCGGTGACATGAAAGGTCGCTTCAGACAAAAAGGCATATTCCGAATTTATGTCTAAATCGAGTGTGTAAGTCGTAACCAGGATAGGGGTTGTTGTTGCTGTAGAACATATTTGTGTTTCTGTAAGGGCTAGTATGTGTGGTCTATTTGCTTGTAGATGTTGGTGTACAGAATTTATGTTTGTATTTATTCCTCTTATGTTGCAGAAGTCTATTTTAAATTGGTTCGGTACTTTTGCTGTCTGTGAAATGCGGAATGAAGGGCTCCCAGGGCCACCTGGCACCCGGAGATCCGAATGGCCGGGTAGTTTGCCTCCGGAATATTTTGATCCTGGAAGCTCCATCATGTCCATATATTCCTACTGTAGAACCCGGAATCACCAGCGCTGAAGCGGAACGTGATTCGGAGAAACCACTTAGCACTTCCCAGTTCTGGTGGGGTGTTCTTTCACTGGACAATGCGAGTAGGCCTATACATCTACCACCTAGGGCCGCTTCCATTGGAAGCAACGGCCTCAGACTCATTCCTTTGGTGGTCCCTAGTCTGACAGGGGTACGAATGGGGTTTGTTGGGACACTCCCCAGTAATTAGCTCCAGACTTTGTACTTTAGTGTTCTCCAGCCTGGAGGAGGACGATGGGCCACATCCCGTGGCAAACTGGGAATGGGCGTCGCTCCCCGTAATCAAACTGCTCTCAGCAGTTTGACGTTCCTGCCTGCTAATACAATGCAGCCCCTCTTCTCACTGATCAGCTCCAGGCTTTGTACTTCGGTGTTCTCCAGCCTGGGGGAGGACGATGGGATTTGATGTACCACATCCCGTGGCCCGTGGTAACTCGGATTGGTGGGGGCGTCACTTCCCGAAATCAAACTGCTCTCACCAGCTTGACGCTCCTGCCAGCGCTAATAGTAATGGATGGCCGGTCGACTAGTAAAAACACAAAAAAACGTAGTTATACAAATTTAATTAAAAAAGCATATACATGCAAGAAGCTATTTATTAAATAGAAATTGTAACCTCCTTCGACCTTGACCAAATCTATATATAACATTGTTTAAAAAACTGTCTTTATTCTTGAGTACGTTCTGCCTGTATACACTAGACAAGAATAATCCAATAATCTATCTTCCAATATGCTTGATCGTAACATGTCGTAATGTACTAAATGACTTTTAATGGT
>MU181980.1:399653-434988 GCA_016904865.1 Pissodes strobi
TATAATTAACAGTGAATGTTTATATAACATTTTTCAAGTTCAAGTTCCAACTTGCGACAGGGTGATATTTAATTAATGATTTTAACTAGTTCACAGTATTTATGTATATTTGAAATTTTGGCATCTAATCTTATATGGACTTACCCCCTGATTGGCTTCTTCCGATGAATATTGCCCTCTTTTTTCGCCTCCTTTGCAAGCAAGACGTGTCACTAACACATTCACTGTACTTGAAATACGATTTCTACGCATTTTGCTTCTTAAAATCAAAAGAAAGAACCGATTTACGGATTCGTTACTTGTCACCGATCGGTACAACATTGTAATGATGCATCAAGGCGACGAGCTCGAGCGGCCAGGGTCGGCAGAATCATCATGTTTTTAGATAACTTCTTTAAAACTTCCCGATTGGGAAAAAGTTGTATACTACAAAGTGTAATAAGGGACGGCGGAGATGCGAAGGATAATTTTCTGTAAGGTAACGTAACAATATCCCCCATATGGAAAAATAAAAATTATTTTCAGACTATACACTAAAGGTTTCTCTTATTTGCACTGCCTATTAAATAATCGGCCCCTCCGTAACTTGTTACAATACCATATCTTAAAATCCATATTTACAATGGATCTTAACTTATAAATAATATAAAACAGCAGATTAAAGCCAAAAGCAGTTACAGCCCCCTCTAGTTAACCAGTTAACAATATTGAGCGGGCGTTGACATATTATTCTCACATCTTTAAAGATAATTTGAAAAAAAACTTAATGTGGCAAGGAAAACGTGACGTGGTTGAAGACTCCATGAAAGGTACCTAAAAAAGTACTAAGGCAATGCAATCTCTGTAATATACCGAGACGTAATAATTGAGTCTTGACTTGTCAATTTTTCACTATATACATTAGGGAATAGAGAAAATCATAATAGTTTTCGGGAAATATGTTCAAAACAACAGTAAATTTTAGTAACAGAAATAAGTAGTGAAAACTTTTTCAATAAAAACAGACGTTCCTTAGGCTAGACGCTACGATTTACTCTGAAAATATCATGCGCAACAATTTGTCTAAAACTAACTTTTCTTAAAACAATGACAATTACTGCTGACAAAATTATTTGTAACAGCCTGTCACGACCTGACCTCATGGGAAGTAGACAAGACAATAATTTATATTGCACTCGAATCTAGTTATAATGCTATCGATGAAGGTCAAACCACATTTCCTTACCAACAAAACATTTAATAGCATTGGATGATTAAGAAGAATTTATTAAATAATATCTTGAATTCACACATTTCTAAATTTATGTGTTGGAAAACTAAAGAGATTTCTGTGTTTATGAAAGCAAAACAGGACTTTATAAATGAGAACGATGTAATAAATAATATAATATATCCTAAAAACTTACTAATAATTATTGTGATCACATACACACTTTTAATTTTAAGTTTGGAATAAATTTTAATCTACTATGTACTAATATTTAAATACAGCTATCAGGATGTTGACTTTGCCCTTTCCGCCCTTTCCCAGTTTTAGTTTCTGTTTTCATATGGTCGATGCTTAGACGTCTTGGGTTACCTAATGTGACTAAAGCACTAGCTATAGACAAGCCCGCCGATTGACCTTTTATAGTATACGCTTCACCACCTATAAAATAAATATATTACAGCATTATATTTCATTCTAAAGAAATTAATACTAGTGTAAATTGTAACGCAAATCGCCGATTTATCTTACCTGTTGGTAATCTTACTAGTAAACTCAACACAGCAGCTCTACTACCTTCACAAGGCTCCAATGCAATAGGACTTGGAGCATCTTTCTTCTTTCTTTCTCTCTTAGATAACTCAGTTACATCTACTGGCATTTGTTTTTCCATTTGTACTAATACCTATAAAGATAATAAATATATTATGCTTTGAAATTTGACATTATTCAAATTAGATTCGTTCTATAATATTTAACTGAACAGAAATATAATAATATATTATAAATATATTGTTTTTGACATTAAAACAGTGTTCATCAAATGTAACGTCTTACTTGGGAAAAAGGTCTAGAAGCCATTTGTTCCATTTCTACAAATAGCCTTTGTCGACGTCTATACATATCATAGCGTTGCTTTATCTTCCATAAAACTGCGGCGACTAGAAGTAATAGCAGGAAGCACCTAAAATCAATATAGTATCTTTAACATTTCAATTTGAAGCGTAATAAACATTATTTCATTTAGAGATGCTTAGTACTTTTGCAATGTTTTTTAATAGTTTCTACTGCAAAACGGAATATTGCTAATTAAAAATAATTCAAAGCGTTCCTGCATATTAGATACATTTTCTCAAAGGAAAGGGAGTTGATAACCCCTTCTATTAAAGATTCAGTTAGCGTCGTTGTTAAGTGAAAAAATAATACGATTTTGTGGATGATCAGATCAGGAGCAAATCAGCTAAAATTTGGAAATTGAACTTTTTAAGTCGAATACTATGAAAATTTTAGACATTATATGAGCGCCTCAGCAAGCCAACGTCACTTGGGTAACGTCACTAATAGAGACACATAAGTTTGAATTATATTTATTTTCAATTTAAATAATATATTAACGTTTTGCTTGATTCAATAACTAGCTTTTGGAATGCCGATACGATACCAAAACAAAGACACAAATTCGGTTATATACAAAACTTATTTAATAATCAAATATGCATATGAAGGGACAAGGTAAATAATTTACAAACTATTAGATGGATAACATTTTTTATCATACACAAACCATGAAGTAGGCCTGCGAAAGCAAACTGACTTAAAATGACGTTTCTGTTTGGAGCGGTTGTTCAATCACTCTTCGTGTATAATTGACAAGTATTTCAATTTTGAGGTTTTACTAACAATTTTGTTTCAAGTAGCCAAAACATCTTTATGCGAATTATCTGTTAGTTTTTCGTTCTCATCTTATTAACTTCAGATCAAACCATTCCAGTTGAATTAAAACGGTATTTATTCTTTCGATCGGTTGTGACAGGTAGCGTTATCAATTAATATGAACGATGGTTGATACAAGTCTGGACTACATTTTGTTTTAAACCAATTTTAGACATTTTCTGTGTCATATTGTCATGAGAATCAAATATTTATATATTATACTTCTTTAAACCCATTCGGAACACCCTGGTTTGTAATAATGTTTCGGGACACGAACTGACAACACTGTTTAAAAATCAAGCAACGTCGACCATCCCGCTCCCTGGGAAGTACTGAGTCATTAATGTTTCGTGTTGCGCGCGACGATAACGCATTTTAAATTGGTTACAAGTTTTTAGTGTTTAAAAGTAGAAAAATGAAGCGGAAAACTAAAGAATATCCGAAAAAAAAAGTTTGTTGATGTTTTACCATAGAAAATATAGTTACACAACTATATTTTCTGTGATTTTACTCTGGCGTCGGAAGCAATGTTGCCGCGCGCTCAGCGCTAGTCATGTTCATCGGACTATTTTAAGGAATATTTTATTTTGTTGCGTTTAACGTTAGTACGTGGCACAATGTTAATTACTGAAGATTTGAGAGAGAGGTTTTTTCTCTCTAGTCTAAAGTGGTACATTTCGCAAGTTGTTTTTCCCTTTTTTGGGACAACTAGTCAAAATAGGTACAAGTAACTTGGTTGTTTTCTCACTTTTGTGAGCAACCAGAGATACGAGATAATAGTTGTTTTGCATTTAGCCAACTATTAAATTAAATCGGTACCCACATGTCGTACTACTATTGCGCAACACAAAATAAATTAAATAGTTAGAAACTAATATTGTTTCAGGTCAGGACAGTGACTTTACAAATTCAGAGTCAGAATCAGAGTCTTCTTCCTCGAGTGAACGGGAGTCTCGAGGAAAAGAAGAGAAGGGGGCGACCATAAACTCTATTTTGGGAGATGACCCAACTAGTTCTGGGGAGAAGGGTCCTGCTTTATGTAACGCTTTAGTCACTAGATGGTCAAGTTATTTGAGTGCAGGGCTGGAGAAGGATACTAGAGAAGCGCTTACTGCAAAATATAAATTTGCTGAAAACTGCCCCCTTTTAGACGCGCCTAAATTAAACCCTGAGGTCGAGGCTTCCCTGACGCCAGCTCAGGTCAAAAGGGATCAATTTTCTATGAGCATTCAGAATAAAATAGGGAGGGCCCTAACGGCACAAGGCTCAGTGTTAAATATAATTTTGTCACAAGACGCAGCCCCGCATATGATTGACGATAATATAAAGACAGCTTTAGCTGACAAACCTAAGTTGATTTGTGAAGCACATTACCTATTACCATACCACCGAAAACATGAGCTCTATCCTTCGTTAAACGCCGAGGTTCAGAAGGTAGCAATGAAACCCAAGATTGACTCTCTTTTATTTGGAGAGGATTTCCAGGAAAAATATAAAACTGCCAGAGAAGGTAAGAAGACAGGTTTGGATTTGAAAGCAGGACCTTCAGGTTACAAGAAAGACAAAAAGGATCATTTAAACTACAAGCGCCGGAGCAACAGGCCAAGGTTCAAAACGGAGAAGCACGACGACAGAAAGAGAAAGGGATGGCAGCCCCACTGGCGCCGCAGCAGTCTACCCACTTAGCAGCAGCGCGGCTCGAGGAAATATCACAATTCTTAATGAGTGGCAGAAAATCACTTCATGCCCAATGGTTTTGCGTTGGGTTTCTGGGTATTCAATTCCGTTTATTAAAAAACCCACTCAGAAATCTGCACCAAAAAATTTAAAAATTTCTGATAAAGAATTTAACAATTTAAATTGTGCTATTTTAAAGTTAGAAACAATCGGAGCTATTTGTAGATGTAAACATCAAGGTGGTGATTTTTTATCACCATATTTTTTAGTACCTAAATCAGATGGTGGTCTCAGATTCGTATTAAATCTAAGGCGTCTTAATAAATACATTATAGCTCTTCATTTTAAACTTGAGGATTTTCGATCTGTAAAAAAATTTAATTACAAAAGGTTCTTATATGGCATGTCTGGATCTAAAAGATGCAGATTTTGTTATACCTATATCGAAAAAATACAGAAAATTTTTGGGATTTGATTTTAATAATACTCTTATTGAATTTTGTTGTATGCCAATTGGACTATGTATAGCACCATATGTATTTACAAAATTGTTAAAAGCCGTAAATTTTAAGCTTAGATCCTCAGGTTTTGAATCTGTAAACTATCTTGACGACTATTTTTTATTAGAGAAATCGAAGGAGGAATGATTAGTCTGAAAATAAAATAAATAAAGCACGCGTTAAGATTAATAAAATTGTGCATAAGCAGAAAATAAAAATTCGAGAACTTGCAGAGCTGATTGGTTTTTTACACTCAATGTGTTTAGCATTTAAATACAGTAGCATATACATAAAACAACTGGAAAGGGAGAAATGTATTGCCTTACAAACAAGCCGGGGAGATTATAACTCACGATTAGAAATTACAGGAAGATCGCCTAAAGATTTAAGGTGGTGGTTAAAAGAATTGCCATGTAGTCGCCAATATATTGGCGCAATAGAGTACAAACTAGAAATATTTAGTGATGCCTCAAACACGGGATGGGGAATATTCTGTAACAACGAAAAAACTAACGGGTTTTGGAATGATATCGAATCTACATTTCATATTAATAAGTTAGATTTTACCCGCCTTTAATGGTTTAAAATGTTTTGCTAAAAACCTTCAGAATTTTTACATCCTCCTTAGAATTGATAATATTACTGCAATTTCTCTAATTAATCGTATGGGGAGAGTTACATTTTCTTCGCTAAATTTTATTACAAGAAAATTATGGAAATAAATGGTGTGACGGAATATTTATGTCTTTGCCTCCTACATTAATACTCGCCATAACGTAGAAGCAGATAGAGAGTCTAGGCCATTAAAGGTAGAGACAGAGTACTCATTAAATATTAGAGCTTACCAAGAAATTGTTTCAAATTTTGGCTTACCCCAGATTGTTATTTTTGCACCCTCTCTTAATGCAAAATGTAAGACCTTTATATTTTGGAAACGAGATCCCAATGCTTTTAAAGTGGATGCATTTACCTTAAAATGGTCAGATTTTTTCTTTTATGCGTTTCCACCTTTCTGCTTAGTAGGAAAAGTTATAACAAAAATTATTTCAGATGGCGTCGAGGGAATACTGGTAGTACCCTTTTGGTCTATCCAGAATTGGTATCCAAAATTTTCCAAATTGCTAGTGTGTAAACCCCTTTACTTTCACCCAAAGAGTGATTTATTATTATGCCCTTTCAGGAAGAGTCATCCGATTTGGGATCGCCTTACCCTGGTTGCAGGGAAGTTATCCAGGAATCGTATAAGAGATGCAGAAGACTGCATTCCAACCATATTGGCTTCCTTAAGTGACAGCACTATTAAGCAATACAACGTGTCCCTTAGGAAATGGTGGAAATTTTGCTCGGAAAATGACATCGATATTTTTAATTCAAATAGCACGCAAGCAGTTACCTTTTTAAATCAGTGCCTGACTGAGGGCGCTTCGTACAATTCATTAAATGCACATTTAGCAGCAATAAAATTAATAGCAAATATATCAGGGGATATGGAAATTTTGAAACGGTTCTTAAAAGGTTCTTTTAGGCTTAACCTTGTTTTCCACGATATCAGGAAACATGGGATCCTAAGGAAGTTTTAAAATACTTGTGTTAACTTTATCCCTTAGAAAATATTTCATCTGAGATGCTTTCGATGAAACTAGTTACTCTCTTAATATATATTTATGAAGAATAGAAATTGTTATTACTGAAATACGAAAGACGTCTTATCAAAATAAAACCCCACCGATTTTAAGATTCCCTTTATTTATAGAGAAGCCAGAACTGTGCGTGGCAAAAACCTTAATGTTTTATATAGACGCTACCCGATTTAAACGTTCTAATAAAGCTACATATTTAATATTAACACATAAAAAGTCTTACCATGTAGCATCTACCCAAAGATTATCCAGATGGATTAAAAAGGTATAGTGGTATAGATGTGACTAAGTTTAAGAGCTACAGTACTAGACATTCAGCAATTTCTGCCGCTAGTAGACAGGGTATCAGTATAGAAACTATAAGAAGTGCTGCTGGCTGGTCTACCAGATCAAATATGTTTTCTAAATTTTATAATAGACCAATATTAAATAAGTGTCTGTTTGCTAAATCTATTTTAGGTATGAAATAAATTAGTTAATTGATTAGTCTAGTGAGTTAAATAAGATATATTCTATTAGTATAAGCATTATTTGCTTTACATTTATATTTATATATTTCTTCCTCTTTTCTTTGGTAAATAAATATGTATGAATTAATTGTGGGTAAACTGAGTGAATTTAAACCTCTTTTATCCCTAGGTCTCCTTGTTAGGTATTTCGGCAAGGCAAATATTACGGTCACTAGATCGCCATAAACTTTCAACAACTTACAAACCAGGGTGTTACGAATGGCTAATGCTAACTGTAACTTGGCTTTATCCAACTCACATTACAGCGCTACCCAGAGGTGTCTAACATTTGTTGCACCTAAAATTCTAAATATGTTGCCTATGCAGATTAAACAAAAAAAAATAGATTTATAAAGAGAAACCTTAATTTGTGGATTAAAAGTAATACCCAACGAATTGGGCAGTCGATACTCTTTTTATAGAACACATTGTGATTTTTAGTTGTGGTTTATTTGTTTGTATGTTTTAATGCACTATTACTATTGAATGACATTTTTCCATGTCATGTTTTACATAATACAGTTAGGTGAATCTTGCTGAATGTATGGGGCATCAAGTGCTCACACAGACTTAATGTCCATCTTGCACTTGTTGTGTCTGCTATAAGTATTTTTTTCTTTATTTGATTGCATTTCTTTTCTTTTCTTTATTTGATTGTATTTCATTGTTGTTTAAATAAATAAATAATAGTAATAAGAAGAGATATAATAACTAAAATCGCTAAGCAAAATATTACTATATGAATTTCATTATACTTACGATGAAAAAGTAATAAAGAACTGTTGCAAATTCAACTTGGGATATTGAGAAAATGATATTTGTATCAGTAGTGGAGGTTGAAAATCATAAACGTACACATAGAAAGTGGTAAGCGTCACGTTATTCTCGTACCCAAAGGAGTAATCTGCTTTTCCAAATCGATGCCTGGAAAAGAAAAATAATTAATTAATTACTAGTAAATAAAAGTTAAACTCTTTACTTTCATTGCCATATTCCCACGGGAGACTTCGGAGAGTATTTTGGTACTTACTATCAATTCTAACCCAATACATACTTAAAAAATAAAAACGAATGCTTTGTATTTCGAGCCAACAGCGCAGCAACTGAATCATACACCTTATTTAACCACGATTCAAATAATTATGTGTGTGCATACTATATTTAAAATCATCAAAAATGGCAGGAAAAATCTTCATATCCCGAGATATTTCTATATTCCATAGTCACTTTAAGGCGTTTACTCGAAACTAAAGCCATTCATGGGCGCCGGCAGGTGAAATACCAGGGGGGGGGGTGGTGGTCAAGTAGATGTGAGGGAAAAGCTGGACCCAAGTGCAGCGCCGGAAAGGCTAAAATTCGAGTCGTAAAATTTTGCGGGTGCCACGCCCAATTGTTGGCCAAGCCATTAAAATCGTTAAAAAAAAACACGCCTTCCACGAGCGGTCGAAGCGGATTTTACCAAGCATAATTGCCAAGTCAATTAAACGTAAAAAAGTAGGGCTGGGCAACTGGTAACTGGCAACAATTGTAATCTGGAATTGGACCACGCTCTTAATGATATAATATAAGAATCGAATCTGCAATCGTTATAACTCTTCTTCTTTTTCTTCGGTTAGGTTTAACTGAATTTAAAAATTGTATTATTTGTATGCAAATATTGCGGAAACTTTTGGTAGCCTATGGGGGGGGGGGGGGGGCTATATTTTCCCCTCACAGATGCGCCCAGAATAAACATAGAAACTTAAATATTTTTATTGTCAAAAATACATATATACGGTTTTGGTTTGCTTGACTTTAACTTAAACTTAACTGTAGCGTAACTTTGACAATTTTTTTATTGGAAATATATCTATCTTAAAAAAATATCTTATGAACTATGGATGTGCATACCTATATTTTCCTAATCGGTGAAAAGTAATAGCAGATGACTTCTCGTTTGTGAAAACCGATCTATTGCGTTTTCAATAACTCTTTATTATTATTCTCAAATTCTCTGTGAATGCTAAGCATACAGAGACCAGAGAGTCTTTCCTCAGACACAGTTAATCTCAACCAGGTTTTTACAGGTCGGAGGGTAGTGAAAGATCTTTCAATTGTTGTTGTGGTGTTGTAAGAAAATAGTCAATGTAAGTTTATACTAAGCTTTATTTTCATATTCCCCCCTGGCGGCGCCCATGAAGCCATTGTGATTTGATTGAAATTATCGTATCATTTTGTCACCGAGTGCGATGAACGCAGCTACTTGTTGCGGCTGATGGTTGTGACGGTTATCTGAGCTAGATAACTAGTAAAATTTGTTATTTAGTGTCCGTTCTTTTAATAATTTATAAGAAAAGTTGCGAAAGAATAAACACTGACCAGATTCTAAAAATGGCTAATATGATTTAAACAAGTAACTTAAGTAATAGTTTCACTTACCGAAATGTAGTACAGTTTAGGGCAGAAAAAATAGGTTTTTCTTCTGCAGCATTATATTTTCTTATTGTAATGTTCATTTTAGCCAATTCTGAACAAATAACGGAAAAATCCACATCTATATCGGCTTTTTGGGGCGAATTCCGGAAATTAATTTGCCTAAAGTGTCTATCCTCCTTTTTAGATAAGTTGAAGGTAAATTGATAATCAATCGTTAAGTCGTCTGAAATATAAAAACTAAAAATTATAAAATATTGAACAATTAGAAGTAGAAAAACTATTTCCTTAGAAAAAGGTCATTCCTAAACATCAATATGAAAAATTATACGATTATGATGCATCAAGTGGTCCATATACTGAGTTTTTACACATACTTTTCTTCTTCTCAGGACAATACACTTTACAAAACGAGATCAGTTTTAGAGCAAATAGTTACGCGAAATCACTTATGCAGACATGGAACATGATATTTTATATTGATGTCTCGGTACTTATAATCCTTAATTTATGTCAGAAATGTTAATAGGAAACTTTGTAGATTAATTTAAGCACTATTTTTCTTTAATGTATTTGTTGAAGAAAATACAGAAACAGATTTACGTACGAAGCGCTATAAGCAAATTGATATTTTTCTTTAAAGTTAGATGTTGTTAGTTTCGGCAAAATAAATCACCATCTAGTGCAACTTTAAATAAAGAGCGTGCGCATTTAGAACGATCCAGTCTCTTATATTTTTAAGCCAGGAGTACTTTTTCTATTCTTCTTCTGCACTCAATTTGGCTCTCCATTATTAGTTTCTGCAATTCGTATTTCTTGCCAGGAAGTTCCATGTAGGTGATTTTCCTCTTATTAATAATTCGTTTTAGTTCTCTATCGCCCTGCATCTTTTTTAAGACTTCTACGTTGGTGGTGTGCGTCGCACATGAAATTCTAAGAAGCCTTCCGTACACTTACGTCTCGAAGCTTTCCAATCTGTCCATTGTCGAGACCCAAGTCACGCAACCCTACAGAAATACAGAATATACGTAGCATTTAACAAAACGGTATAGCAACCTTAAACTAAGGGCACTATTAGTAAGCAACTGTTTCATGTTCTTAAAAGTTGCTCTTGCTTGTTCTCTCCTCCATTTTAAGCTCTAGGCTATGTTTTGTCGACTACTGTTTCCAAATACTTCCTCCACGATCTTAATATTCTCTCCGTAAATTCTTATGTTCATAGATATGTGCTGAACCCCAGCGACGATCACAACTTTAGTATTGAAAACAAATCCCATATGTTGCAATTATCAAAACGATGCCGCAACATTAAACTAATGGCACTATTAGTAAGCAACTGTTTCATGTTGTTAAAAGTTGCTCGTGCTGGGAATTACAATCCAGGATAGAACTGGATTGTAATTCCCAGGTTCTAAACTAAGTTTCTGTCGAGCTTTGTTCCCAAATACTTCAAGTTCTCCACGGTCTTAATATCCGCTTCGTAAGTTCTTATTGTCACGGCTAGCAACGATCCGAATGTTTTTGTGCTACACTATAGAACTGGCCTTGTCAGAACCCACGGGAAAAACGTAACATTGTGTTCATAAAATCTGCTGAGCTTCAGTGACGATCATAAATTTCGTGCGGATCTCTCAACTCACCGAACTTATCCAATAAACCCTGATGTGCCTATCACACAGCTATAATCACAGTACCGTTAGAATATCATGGAATATTGACTATTTCACTCTTGATTTTTATGCCGCAAGTCTGATTTTGTAATGCTTGGGCGGAAACGTGCTTAGAACATAAATTAAGCGATATCGATGACAAACACCGCATTTTATGGTGGCATTTTAATTCCAGCCCATCTAAATAACTTCTATCAAGTCACTTTTCTTCCAAATTTCTTATGAGCTTTATGTATCTTATTCGGTCGAACGCCTTCTCATAAAGAAACACGAAATATTTTTTATTGGCTTCTGCACTTCTGAAAGAGTACTATCACGCTAAACAAAGCCTACTTCACACCCATATCCTCGCGGAGGCCAAACTATCATTTACTTATATCTTTAGTTAATTTTAAGAACATCTTTAAAATTGTGCGTTTACCACAGGCAACGGTATGAAAATCGATTCAATCACTCCTGATGACTATAAACTCCATTGAACAATATTGCAAATGTACATTCCTTTCTTCTAGCAGTTTTAATACTCTCTACATTTAATTCATAAGATTCCGCAGATTTTCCGGATTTACTGTTTTTAATTATTGCTCAATGTATTTTCACTTTTGTAGTTTCTCTTTTAATATCACATTAAAATTATTATAAGAATATTCTCTAGGAGTAAATATTATTTTACTAGTACGCAACATATTTATTTGAATATGACAATAATACATATATTCATTCATTCATAGCATTCATTTTAACAAGAAAAGTTCACTTAACAAAATATTTAGTTTGGGGAACCGAAATTTAAGAGACATACTATATATACAAATTCAGGGCGAAAATAAATTTAAACAGTGAATATTCTCATTATTCTAATAATTAAGAGACTAGATGTCACATTATTTAAAACGAGAAGAAAATGTATTTTCAATATGAGCTAGATATAAATACGTACAATAACAAGAGCCATTGTTCCAAAGATCCGGTCTATAGTGATTAGCCGCATCACATTTTTCACACTGATCTCCAATAAGACCTTTAGTTCTACAGTGGCATTTGCCAGTCTCTCGATGGCAATCATCGGCATGTCCCCGACACTCACATTTTTGGCATTTGCCTCCGTTGACTGGACTCCCCCAATAGCCAAATTTGCAATGGTCACAATGCGGGCCAGTGGTCAAATTCTGCAATTAAAACTTTACTAACAGTAAAAAATAAAGACAGTGATGTATAAAATAAGGAACTAAAATTTTAGCAAATAGTCGACAAATGAATGCCTGAAATCTGAGAAGTCGAGAAACGAACGCGTGTCTAATGTTATATACAATCCTAGCGTAATAAAACAAACCATAAACCAACCCAACGGATAGACGCACAGCTTCTAAATTAAGAAAGTTACAGTCAGTGGACGTAAGATGCCTCCGTCAGCGATACGCGCCTATTAAAATAATAAATTTAAAATTCAGCTTGTCCCAAACGGTGCGATGTTGCCGATGCCAAATGCTGTGCGATGCAACCCTTGTTATCTTCACGCGTTCGCCCGCCCGCCCTAACATTTAATGTCTTTACAAGCAAAGTGAACTTGAATGGTTGCATTCGCATATGATAATATTTAATAATAACATTATTGTCGTCATGCCGCGCGGCGGGGGATACAAATGCGTATATTTTAATTGTGGAAAAGCTAGATATTCTAATGCTGGCTTTCGAGCATTTAGATTCCCTTCTAAAAGTGAAGAACTTTGTAAAAAGTGGCTAATTAATTGCGGTAAGTACAGTACTTGTAAAGTCAATGAAACGTTTTCGCCTGCCAATCGTCAAATTACTACCTAAATAGATATATTCATATATTTTATTTTCCAGCATTCTCTGCTATCGACCAGTTCACCAGTTCTATATTATTAGGCGGCACGCGACAAAGTGTTGGTGCTTCATTTGGTTTATTGTGCCGCGGCAAGTCATTAAAAAAAAACCTTATAAACTTGTTAATTTTATTGAAGTGAAACTTCTTTAGCGAGGGTAAACTCAGAAAAAATGCTTATCAAAGTGAAACGTCCATTTAATTAAGCATGTTCCAGTATAGCTAGAGGGTTGAAATTTTCAGGACTTGTAGCCGAGGTAAAATGAAGATTCTGGACGAAAACTGGACCCCGTCCCCCCCCCCCCCCCCTCATTCTTCCCCACCATTAGGCCAGGAGAAAGAGAAGAAAAAACTAAAATAATTTCGGGAGAACGGGAACAGCTACGGGGTCGAAACTTTTATGGTAGGTGCGCCTCATGAGGGGCTACCTTTAACCTTTGGGGGGACCGAGGCTCTAATTTAAGGGAGGATTTTGGGGAAAAACGTTTTTTTGCCGATACTTCTGCAACGGAGCCTCAGATTAAAAATCTGACAAACGGAGGGGAGGGTGGTGTTAGGGTCGGGATCATACCCCCTACCTTCCCGGGTACCCCAAATTTTTCGAAAAATGGGAAAAAATTGGAGAAAAACGTAAAAAATTGTTCGGAAAGTTAATAAAATTATTGTAAATCGAAATAAGAAAAAAAAAGTTAGAGAAACGAAGATTTTGGCGAAAACAAGGTGAAAGGGTTCAGCTACGAGGTCGGGGACGGCAAAAATGGGAAGAAAATATGCATCATATGAGAAAAAAAAACAAAATTTTTTGAAAAATGAGAAAAAATTGAAAAAAAAAAAGTAAAACAATGCTCGGAAAGTTAATAAAAGTATTATAAAACGAAATAAAAAAATAAAAATAATAAAAAAAACAAAAGTGTTCGAAAAATTAATAAAGGTATTATAAAACCAAACAAGAAAAAAATATTAATAAAAAAGTTTTTGGGAAAATTAATAAGATTATTATATATCGAAATAAAGAAAAAAAAAAATGTTAGAGAAACGCGGTTTTCGTTGAAAGAAAAGTTGAAAAAAAAAAAAATAATGAAGTGTCAAAACCGGGGAGAAAAGTTGAGAATAAAAAGCTTAAGAAAAATAAAACTCAATTACTTATATCTCTTTCAGAAGTTTCACTTCAGTTGTGTGCTTATAAAGGTGAGGCACATAATTATTTTTGATTCTTTGAGTTTCCAATGGTGGTTTTCACAACTATTTTAGGACAAATATACCGAGTTAGTCAAATTTAATATTAAAAAACTTGCGTGACTTTCGGCCGAGAAGTGATGGATATCTTGGTACCTATTATAATAACATAATAAATTTAATATAATTTGTTTGTCTTAAAAAACAAAAGAGATATAGGGGTGAGCTACTTCCCAGGGACACCAAGTATGAGTTGCTATTTAAGAATTTGTCCGAAGAAAAAATATATATATTTTTTTAAAATTATTGCGCATAGAGGGATGCGCAAAACTTTTATTTCTTTACAGGAAACTCTACATTAATTAACCTTTCACCTGAACAACTTTATGAGAAAAGAGTTTGCAGTGATCACTTTCTTGACTCCGACTTTAAAACGGAGAAAAAGCATTTCCTGAAAAAAGAAGCAGTACCGATCTACTACAAGGAAAGTCACATTCCAGTCTTAGTTCCTGAAAAAAACGTATTCCAGAAGCTGCCAGTCTATCCCTCCTGTATCTGATAAGGACGAAACAGATCCCAATAATTGGTATGTTCCAAGTTACCCCAAAGATGCTTCAGCGACACATAATTTGTCTTTAAAAACACCTCCTAAGAAAAAGATGAAGCTAGAAAAAAAACTTGATTTTGTCGAAGAATGTGTCAATTTTCCGGAGCAGCTCGTTACGCCTAGAAAGGCTGGTATGAAAGCCAAAATTGTAACTTAGGCCAAAACAATAAAAAAACTAAAAAATAACTTTTACAAAATAAAACAAAAACAAAGACGATGTTTAAAAAAATTAGCTGTCAAAAAAATACTCGAAACCTTGTTTTTTTCAGTTCTTGTGAGCTTTGTCGCAAAAACATTTGTTCAAATGCAGTTTAAAAGAAAATATTCAAAATGGACTAAAGCAGAAAAAGATTTTGCAATATCGTTTTATTACGAATCTCCCAAAGCTTACCGATACCTTCGAAGGTTAGGAATTGTTTTACTTGGTATCTCAACTATAAGAGAATGGATTAATCAATGCGTTTTCAAAACTGGGATTGATCCGTGGTTTTTTATATATTAAAAAAAAAAAATTAACGGTATGTCCAATCAGGAAAGAAATGTGTGCTAGCTTTTGATGAGGTATCTTTAAAAGAAAATTTAGAGTATTCAAAAAAATTAGATATAATCGAAGGGTATGAAGACTTGGGATTTTTAGGTCGTGCGCCAAAAAATGCGAGACATGCCTTTGTGATAGCTATTCGGGGTATTTACAATTATTGGAAAGTACCTGTATGTTATTTTTTTTTTCACATAATCCCATTCATAAAGTATCAAAAAAATTATTTTTAATACATTGGAAAGTCTACAAGAAATAGGATTTGATGTAAAAATGGTAGTATGTGATCAAGGTAAAAATAACAGCGCAGCTTTTAGACTACTTGGCGTCACAAAAGATTCCCCGTTCTTCTTCTTGGACCAAAAGAAAATATTTGCAATATTTGACATACCTCATCTCTTCAAAAGTATTAGGAATAACTTTTTAAAGCAAAACTTCAAGCTTTTTGGAGAAATTCTTAGTTTTAATTATACTCGACAGGTTTTTAATATTGATAAAAGTTCAAATACTGCCAGGGCTTTGTCAAAATTAACCGAGGTACATATAAACCCAAATGCATTTCAAAAAATGACTGTGAAATATGCTGTTCAAATTTTTTCATATTCTGTTGCCTCTGCTATTAAAACTTGTGTGGAGAATGGTCAAATTGTAAAGGAAGCCTTGGCTACAGCCAACTTTGTATCTGACCTTAATAATTTATTTGATTCTCTGAATAGTCATACCCTTTTTTCCAAAAATCCACGTAACTGTGCTATATCTTACAGAAACCCCCAAATTTTTAAAATTTTGCAAAATAGTCTAGATATTTTTAAAAATTTGACAAAAATAGTTGAACAAGGTAGAAGTCATCCTCGTCCGGATTGTTTTGACGGTGTTATCCAAAGCATAAATGGAATATTAGGGTTTTATGAAGAAGAAAAAAAAGCACAGCCTTCTGTTTGGATTTGCCTAAACCACCTTTGCCAGGATTTCCTTGAAAATACATTTTCTTCTCTTCGGCAAAGAGGTGGTTGGGATCCTAACATAACACCAAAAATGTTTCGCCAATGCTTTGCAATACAAACCATAACCAGTCTAATAAAACCCTCAAAATCGGCAAACTGTGAGGAAGATCAGGCAAAAAATATTATTTTAGATTATTCTAAATGTACAAAATTGAATGAAAACAACATTAATCTTCATGCTGAGGATTCCGATAACGACGAGACAAATTTAAAAAACCAGCAGCAGCAATCCCACGACATGACTGACAACTTTCCAAGCCTCAAAGAAGGTTGCCTTGAAGATTGTTCAGTAGCGTACTATGCCGGATTTTTAGTTAGAAAAACATTATCAAAATTTAAAAATTGTGCGAATTGCAAAGCTGTCATGCAGAATGATTCTGTAAACTTACAAGATACAAGTCAAATTCTGATTCTTCAGAGAAACTACGGATCCTCCGAAAATAGTAAATTATACTTGGTCTCCCCAAGCCAGTCTGTTTCTGAAGTTGTCCTAAAGTCTATGACTATATTTAACAAATATTTTTTGTCATACAAATGCCACGAATTTATTCACGCGAAAATTAGCAACAAAATTTTCAATACAAATTTAGTCTGGCTTGGAGACCCAAGCGATCCCTGCTGTGCCCACAGAAAATTCCTGTTGACTCACCTTACTTACACAAATTTATTTAAATTCTGCAAGTGGCGCCTTACAATAAAAGCAAAACAACATACTAAAAAAAATCAAAAACTTAAAATATATTTAATCTTATTTAAACTTTCTCCATGTTCAAATTTTTGTTATGAGGTATGTCAAAAAAATAACTTTGCAGAAATATATATTCTTATTCAAAATAATTTGGCAAATCAATAAATGTAAGTTTCAGTTTCTTATTTATCAGTGTATAAACATTTCTTAAACGTTCCATGTCTACCTATAGTTTTGGAAACTGCGTGTTAATTTCTTTTTAAATGCTTAGGTAGATACATACAAACTATCAAGGTACTATGTTTATATCTTTGTTTTGTTTGTTTTTGACTGCTTAGTTAGGCACTATGTTTATTTAGGAAAATTTATTACACATAGTTTATTATAGAGAGTATAATACCAAGGATGTATCAGTTCATAGCCAAATCTTTGAAAATAAAAGTGTTAGCCTAATAATATGTTTTATAGCCTTTAGACTATTATTTTGTTAGGTACGTAAATACTAACGTTTTATTTGTTACAAGTAGGTAGGTACTTTCTTAAAATTAAATACATTATTTTTTGAAACACTCTTAAAATATTCAAAAAAATATATATATTTTCCACAAATTATAAATGTATTTCATGTCAGTAAGCAGCTTGGAGGTTTTTAGGTAAGTACAATTTTGAAATGAAGTATACGATGTGTCTGTTTAAAAAACGATATTCATAAAACTTTATTAAGCAGATTAAAGCAGATTAAAGTTCTGCGTCAAAATCATACACGAACTGGGTTCGTTTATGGTCAAAATAATAAACTGGAATATGTAAACGTGGTTAAAACTAACGTACTATTTAAATAATAGGAGCTCTAGAAATAACATCTTTGAATTGTGACAATATGGAATTTGAATAATTAAAAAAACACATTAAAATATCGATATGTACCCATCTAATTTTTTTGTAAATGTTTTCTAAACTATAAACACACACGAACCTAATGCTATAAATGTTATTAAAAAAAGAAGTAAAATGTCAATGTTTAGTGTGAGAAAACCCATGACTGGTGAAAAGATTTACTCGTTTTATATGGATAATATAACGACAGTTGCAGTTTTACCCAGCTTTTAGCATAAAGTTGAACAGTGGCAACACAGCGCGTCAAGAGCACGCCTAAATGAACAAAACTTACAATTAACCCAGGCTTTCGAGTCGACTGCGAAGCCTGGGGTAAAACGTTTCCTCCACAGGTCTTATGCCGGCCGTGCGTCTATAAGTTGGGTTCGTGTATGAAACAAACTAATTAATTTAATTTTTGGATAGAATAAATTTTTTAACTGAACACTGGTTGAAAGAACAGGAACATGTTCATATATCTAATTATTTGTCTTTATCAAAGTTTTTTAAGAGGCTCTGTATACGGTGAAACTGTGATTCTTATGAATACGAAAATTGTAAGAAGCTTCGAATTTGTTACTGTTGACAGATAAAATGATATGTAGACCGCAAAGGAGTTTGAACTTTCTGTAATATTTAGAGACGAACTTAATTTGTTTGTAGTTTGTGTATATTGTCTCCCTCTGAATAATGAAAATACTTTCCTGTCACCAAGCTCACTTGCTTGCAGTAAAAAATTGATCGTCATTTCATTTGAGAAAGCAGGTGAATTATTGTCCTACTAGAATTTCACATCACTCTTCTTCTATTTTGGATCATGTGTGTTCTAATGTTGATGTTGCCGTGTTATCAATGCAAGCTCTCGGATCATGAGGCCATTGTGTTTATATTTGAATCTCAGAGACTGAGGACCCCAGTAACTAAATATTATAGGCCTGTTTACTGTCAGACTTACCGGAAGCCTCGGATAACTAAGGATCTTAAAATTTATTCTAGAAATCTGCACTTTCTTCATTACAGAAAGTTTGTAAATTCGGATGGTTCGTACTTCTCTTATTTTAGCAGATATAGGAGTATTTATAGGATTATTGGTGGTGTTAAGGCAGAATTATTAAAAGAAAGTTGGTTGATAATATGTGATTTAAGAGGTCAGGATAAGAAGTATTGTCCAATTAATAACATCACACCCCCACGTCTTAACGAATTCTAGTACTTAGCGGAAAATATCCCTAAATCTGATGTCATTATATGAGAGATTTTTTTCTGTGGAACCACTTCTTTGTCTCCACATATGGTAAAGAATTGAGGAGTGTTTTAGCTGAAATTGTATATATATTTTTTAAATCCAACACTATATATCTATTTGAGTAAATATTTGCCATGTTCATTTTATGTATAATAATATGGAATGAGTTCAGGACAAACAACATTGAAAAATGTCTCATCGTAGTGTCCAGAAATCATAAACTACAGTTTATCAACAACTAACTGCAGTTACACTCAATTGTTTTTGAAATGTTGGCATCTACTTATGCGGATTTTGCCATCCGAACTAAGCTTTTTTGACTAACAAAATATCTACTTACTTGGCATGTATCACATATGCTAGAATTTCCTTTACAATGAGCGTGCCCATTACATTGGCACAAAGGACAGGTGGTGAAATGCCACCTCTCTACTGAACAAATGTCATGAGATAATGAATGGATGTGCAGAGTGGGGCCTGTAACCAAAATAAAAATTAGCAGTTAAACTATTCCATCAAACATGACTGAAAAAGAAACCACAATATTATCATTGCGAGCAATGGTAGTAATGGCTTTGTTGCCACGTATTCAATTTTTTCGGTAATTTAAAAGTTATTTTTTTTAGAGATTTCATCTCCACCTTTTCCTTTACATTCGAAGAGGATATTAAACACTAAAACAAAGTGCTTAGGCGTAATTTGTATATAATTATTGGCACAATATTTCCCAATTTTTTGGTTATAATATAGGTGTCGAGAAACTCTAATCACACAATTAATCTAAAAAAGGAATCTTTTTGATGTGCTAAACAAAATTTGCAATATTACTGTATAAAAAAAGAAAATCATAATTCAAAATACATAAAAAACAATAAACTCGACAAATTAAATGTTTAAATGTTGCTTAATGTTGATAATTTAATTTTCCAAAAATTTTATGTTTTAATGCTTAAATAAATGGTTATTATACCTTTTTGGAGCTTAACTAGAGCCTAACTGTGATGTGTGATATGAATTTGTGGGTTGCTTTATTTTGTTTGATTTTTGCCGAAATTTAACCTACAAATGGCCATGCAGTGCTTAAAGTGCAACTTTTGGAGGAAAACCACAAGCTTTTGACTTATTGCAACAGGGCTATTCACAAACTCATCTGTTCAGGGCTAAACTCCTCGGAAATTAGAGTCGTAGAACTGAAAGGCCAACGAACTCTGAAGTTTGTGCGAAGATTGTCAATCTGGCCTAGTCCAGATCCCCAAAATATTAAAGGCTTTGGATGAACTTAGAGCTGATATTAGAGCCCTAAAAGAGGAGAGGAGGCAAAATCCCATGGTGAATGTAGGTTCTCCGGTTCCTCCAGCATCTTCCAGCTCCTTAAATAATGACTTTTTTATTGAACTGCAAGAGCGCCAAAATGGATCTTGCAACCTGTTACTATTTAACTTGCCTGATCACCACCAAGACCTGGATGATGTCAATACCCTCTTCCTTCAACTCGGAGCTCCAAACGATGTGAAAAGCTTAGCACGAATTGGCAAGCCTAACAAAAATGGCCTTAAGGCTTTAAAAGTAACTTTAAATAGTAGAGAGGATGCTCAGAGCATTATTCGTCGTAGGAGTAAATTAAAGGGTAGACAAATTTTCATAAATCCGGATCAAACTAAAATGCAGGTTGAGGCTGAAACTGAAAGTAGATCTGAATTCAGGGATCGAGTGTCGAGAGGTGAAAATATTACCATTAGATATTACCAAGGCATTCCTAAAATTGTTCCAAAAAACTAATCTCCCAAAACTCAAGGGTGCTCTCCATTTACCACCAAAATACACAGGGTCTGAGAACAAAACTAAATCATTTACAACAAAATACCACTGTCTTTCCTTACGACATCTATGTGCTAACTGAAACCTGGCTACACACCGGCATTTTTGATGCTGAGCTAGGTTTTACTGATTATCTTGTGTACCGCAAAGGATCGTTCCCGAGATACCAGTATTTATGAGAGAGGTGGTGTAGTCTCTGTTCATAAATCAATTCCAAGTATGAGGCTTGCGGTTCGTGAACATATAGATCAAATTTTTATTCTGTGTATATACCTCCCTCCTCTCCTAGCAACACTTACCTTGCATTCTAAGAAACATTGGATGACCTGTCACTAAGAATCCCCATACCGATATACACATTATTGGAGATTTTAATATGAGACATGCAATATGGCAGGATGTGGAGTGGAATTCCACCTTGACAGCAAGTGACTCAGCTTTCCCTCAAGAAGCTGCAGGCATACGGGTTATGGCTAACACATGTAACTTTCATAATCTGTTCCAGAAGTATCACTTTGTTCTCTCATAATAGCCTCTTGGATCTGGTTTTGACACAGGACTCTGATACAAAGGTGTGCCTGACAGATACATTCTTGGTTCCCCCTATGGTTCACCCGCCCCTACATATCCATATAGCAGCTATGAAACCAGAAGTGGATGATGGACTTTACTTTGAGGGTTTTTATAGAGACTTTAACTCAGCCAATTATCAAGATATAAGAGTTTTTTTTTGGACCAGTTTAAGTGGGATTTTTTGTTCAAGGATAAAACAGTGGATGTAATGTTAAACATTTTTTATGATATTATCTTGTTTGCTATTGACACTTATGTACCCCTAAAAAAATACTCAGCCAAAAAATTCCCGATATGGTTAAGTCCTCATCTTAAAAATACTATAGTTCTAAAGAAAATGGCCCACAAAAGATTCAAGCAGACTCAGTCTAACGATGATTATCGGGAATTTAAAAGGCTGAGATCTTTGTGTAAACAATTGACTCAGGAATCTTATAATGATTATATATATCTCACAGAGTTAGCCATCAGTACAAATGTAAAAAAGTTTTGGCCTTTTGTTAACAGGAGACGAAAAGATAACAGTTTTCCATCTAAACTTAACTACCTAAACCAATCAACTGATTCTGGGTTGAAAATTGCTAACATGTTTGCTGACTATTTCTTCACTGTATATTCAACCTGTAATCTAGCACTTCCAAATCATGAGATATCCTCCTCCATTGTTCATATCCCAGAGCTCCATGTTACTATTTTCGATATATTTGCTAAACTTTCATCACTTGACATCAATAAGGGTCCTGGACCTGATGGAGTACCAACAGCATTTCTAAAGCACTGTAGTTTTAATTTATCCAGATCCTTGTTCCATATATTTAACTTATCTCTCCAAATAGGGGTTTTTCCAGATTATTGGCGATCTAGCTTCTTGAAGCCCATATTTAAGTCAGGCAACAAGTCCTCAGTAGCAAATTACCGTCCTATTAGCATCTTGAGTGCAATACCTAAAGTCTTTGAAGGTTTAGTTTGCGACTTGTTGTCGCCTAGGGTGGAGCCCCTTCTGATACAGGAGCAATTTGGCTTCAGACCCCATAAGTCAACAGAGTTGAATCTCTTAACACATGTGGATCCTCTATCGAGAGCCTTGGAGAACGGGGATCAGTTTGACACTATTTACACTGACTTTTCCAAGGCTTTCGACAGAGTTTCTCACGGTTTGTTGATCCATAAGCTTAAAAGACTGGGAATTGGTGGACCACTAATTTCTTGGTTTGAGAGCTATTTGACTGATCGTAGGCAGATTGTGAGAATAGGCAATTTTCACTCTAAGGATGTACACGTTCCATCTGGTGTACCCCAGGGATCTCACCTGGATCCTCTCCTCTTTAATGTCTTTATCAACGATATATACGAGTGTTTTACATCCAGCCACTTCTTACTTTTTGCTGATGATCTTAAGTTGAGCTGTATTATGTTCAGAGTCTTAGACAGGTTGAACATAAATTTTTGAAGCAAATAGCATACAAACTAAATATCTTGGATAATTATAATGACACAGAGCTGCTAAGATTTCTCAATATGCCATCTATTACTACCCGACATAAAAGAAGAGATCTTATAAACTTTTATAATATATTACATGGTAGAGCAGCAGCACCAGAACTGCTTCATAAAATGGATTTAAGGGTACCCTCTAGGGCTACAAGATCTGCTGAAAGCTTTCATTTTCCAATTCATAGGACAAATTATGGCCTAAATAATTTTATATCCAGAACTGCCAGACTAGCAAATGAACACCAGTCAATAGACTTTTTTGCATCCTATAAAACATTCCTGAGCCAAGTCATGAACTGTGTTGATTTGTGATTGCAATTAATATTAGGTATATGGGGCATTCGATGGCTCGTTAATTCGATGATTCGATAATTCTACACTGGCCTTATAAGACTCTTATTATTAATCTTATTATTAATTTAACACATATTTGTGCAGTTTGCTCCTGGGGTGGTAATTATTTTGTTATGTTCTTAGTTAATTATATTATTGCTGTTATGGTTTTATTGTTAGTGTGAGTTTACTGACTCATTCTGTTATTGATTTAAGCATGTTTCTATTTCTATTTCTATTTATTGTTAACACCTTGTTAATTGGGTTTTGCCCGTCGAAAAATAAAATAAATAAATAAATAAATATTGCCCGCATTTCTTTGTGACAAAGCCACATACATTCTGTGTCTAAGTGACACTGCTGTCCGAAGCCTCGGATAACTAAGAATCTTAAAATTTATTCTAGAAATCTGCACTTTCTTCATTACATTTCTTCACTACGCATATTGGATTTCAAAGCATCCACCGCATACTGTAGGACTAATGATAAAGTTCAACCTACTTACTTTTTGACCTTCCTCATGCTGAACTATTCAACTACACTTCATAGTTTCCTTTCATAAGTTTGTTACGCAAAGTATCTTATTAGACGAAATTGGTGGTTTATGAATACGCCACAAATAGTCGGTGCTTTATCGATAACCACGACACAAAAAAAAACAGACATGGATTTATCCTCTGACCAATGCCGATGTGCATGATAAGTCACTGTTTTATGTCCAAAAATAAACTCCGTAGCAGCCCGGCATTTAAAAATGGAAACCGCCTTCGTTCCTGTTTAAGTTTTGACGCGTCCTTTTTAGAATCATCGGAACGGAAATTATTCGTAAGAAACTATTTTCATTTTAACAAAATATATGGTTAGTAAAATACTTGCCCACATATCCTCCTGGCATACACACGCCTAATCCTGTTTTAGACCCATCGTCACACCAACCACAGGCGGGATCGTCTCTACATTTTGGGCAAGTTTTGTAGAAACTGAAAAAGTTCCTATTGTATTGGCAATTAAGATTTGAGTAAATGGAAGATTGATAAAAATGACAAATAAATCAAACTAATCACAAATTAAGAAATCACCTATTAAAACATATTTTTAATTTACTCTACACTGTATGTAGAGCCTTGTCGAACCTAAATGGCTATATTTTATATAGCCGGAAGATAATCCATGTATAATTAAACGTAGTTATAGGGAAAAGTATATTAAAAAAAATCATTCCAACGAAATATTTCGAAATATAAATTTTATTTTAAAATATATGAGGCATAACAAATTAGTTGCGCAAAAAATTGGGATGTCCAAAACGCAATTTATAGCTCGAGGTCAACATGGAATGAGCACTCATTTACACGCTACAATATCGAAATTTACTAAATGTTTTGTTTCTAATTTAACTGGAATTATAAAATTTTACATATATTTAATTTTGCCTTAATGGAAAGATGTTTTTTAAACTCTACCAGATTATTACAGCGACAAGATAGACAATAAATGTTTTCAGCTGAACCCGGCTTTGCAAAGCCCGTTTGTCTCGAATATCGAAGTGTATCTTTTCCTTATTGGTAATCAAGGAAAAACGAATAAATTTAATTTCCTTGGTTTCTAAGCAATATTAACAAGAATGCATATTTTCATTAAAAGAATAAATAATAATTAGGTGAAATTTTTATAGAGATTAACTTATTCTATCTGAATAATGTGAGTGTAATAATTTGTGTACAAAAACCTACCTATCTAAACTTTTATTAAATGGGGTTTGAAGGTAATTTGGGCTGTAACTTATAAGCTACCCTTTAAACTGGCAACTAATCGATAAATATTTTTCTTCAAAATTTTACTTATAGATGAAGGCACGTAAGTGCAAGTATTATAAATTAACACCTACTCAGTGATCATTGCAAATATAACTTTTCTAAAATTCTACTAGCAATGGTATACCATGAATCTTATAACTCTTTACATTTACATTATTTAAAATTAACATCATTAGCATACCAAAGAAGCTCATTTTATAAATTACCAAACATTTCAAATATAGATAAACTACAATGTGAATAATTTAAAGTTTATCAGCTACTACATGGGCCTAACAGAATAAAACTAAACTGGGCTCGTAGAACATTAGTTTTTGATAATTCAAAATTCAATATATTTTCAATTAGTTTTAGTTATAATATGTGGAGTTGTAGTTTTTATAATTTTGGCTATATCAATTATGCTGCCTCTAGATTATAATATTTTTGGTTTGTAATTAACACTAACTTCTAATTGTGCACTAATTTAGACAGATTATTGTTGCTTAATTATTTTAATCTTTCAATTCAATTGTAATGTGATATTTGTATGTGACTGATAGCATCTACTAAATAAATAAATATATCAAATGAAATATCTAAGAAACATTAGTAAAACAGAAAATCAAGTTAGCATACCCGCATTGAGAATTATTTTCTTCTGAACCCTTTGTTCGACATTTTGAACTTATGGTTGTCCATTCTCTACACTGGCCATAAGGAAAACTGGATGTATACGCATTCTGAAAAGTTATAGCTTTATTAAAGAACATAATACTACATATGTATATAATTTTCAATTTCCAATTTTTATGTGCCTTCCTAAAATAAATAGATTTCAAATCAAACAGGGGAAATGAAAAGCATTCAAATGCAAGACAAATGGTTTACAAACAAGTTAAAATACTTTTTGTTCATATCTTCAAGCTACCATTAACTTCCATGTATGTACATATCATTTAAATATTATTTCCCTTTATCACAAAATATACTAACATTAATTTGTGCTAAATTTTTTTTAGCCTCAACGTTTCTTTCTTTATTAGGAGGTTCTCAAGGGTCTAAGAAGTAAAAGCCAAGCTCTAGCTCTAATAAATTTCAAACAATTAATATATAAATAAGGCGGAAATTTACGAAGAACACCGTAACTAAACAGATTAAGCCAATAATTGATTCAAATTCAAATGGACAATTACAACAAGCGAATCAATTTAGAACATTGATTTACCTTATCCACACATCTACCCTCGTTTTGACACCAGATGCACTCCTCTTGCGTGCAGTTTAAACAAGATGTAAATTCTGAACACACTTTCTGACACTGAGCAGGTTCATTGGCCTCGACACTTGCATTTAAATGTGGAAAGGCTATGCACTTGGCATGCTCAAAACGCCATCTAAAGATACAAAAATATTACCTATCCTTTTTAGGTAAAAAAAATTACTTAACTAGTATAGACACAAAACTGGCTTGAGCAATTTCTGGAATTCGATATATTCAGTACAAAATTACAAATTTATCATTTTATGTAAACTCATCAGAACTGAATGATAGATAGGAGAACTAAATATTCTTAGTATCCGGTTTCTTAGCTTTTTCAGTAATTTTTTAAATTTACTTTTGTAGAAAATGCATGTTGTGACGAAATGTCTGTAAGCTAGAATTTCAGATGTATGTTTCTATTGCAGAACGGAAGTATGCTTTCGTTCCAAATTTGGAACATATCAGTGAAAAATATCTAAAAAAGAAGAAATTCGCACCTAAAAATCGAAAAATGGTTTTTCAGGAACTTCGAACCTTTTACTTTACATCCTCGTTACCCTTCGGTCACGTAAATGCATAATATCAATTGGATATAAGATTTCATACTAAGACATGATTTTTCAACTCGATTCTTACTAATAAGGCAAATAAACTTTATCTGGATCTGGAAATTCTATATTTTCAGATAAAAATGTACTACTTCATATCTGTAATAGTTTATATTGCTTCTATACCTTCTACTATATTTAGTTCTTTGACTCTTATATCACGCTCCACAATATAAACATTTTCAGAAAATATGCACATCATATCAGAACCCATATATGAAGAAATAAATGGGTAGATTTAAAAATACCTTCATTTGTCTACTCCAAATAAGATAAGTATTAAGCATCAAGTACTGTTAAAAGTAAAATAATATCCACTTCCCAAAGTAAAATCTATTTATACCTGCAAGATGGTTGATATGTGCAAGCAGTGCATGTATGAAGTTGTTTACAAATTGGCCTCGGATCTGGAGGACACAAATCACTTCTTCCATAGCTGCCCAAACTTGTTTCGGTGAAATTTGAGCTCACCACATTTGCCCGACAGCTTTCATGATGCATACAAGCTCCACCACACCACACACATTCTGATGTTGTATAGATGCAACTTAAGCAGTCCTAGAAATATAAGAATGAGTTTTGAACTTGTTCATCTTTACGACGTTTCACCAGAAAATTGAAAATGCCAGCTGCGATTCTGGCGAAACGTAGTAAATGTGAAGAAGTTCAAGACGAATATTACTATTTATTTATTTATTTTTAAGAAAAGTGGGATTTTTGAACCATTTCTTAATATATATTCTTAAATACAGAATCCGTTAAAACGATTCTGAAGATAATGCGTAATTTGTCCTCCGGGGCAATTATTGCAAGGTACTTCATAAATTACGTGTCTTTTTCGTTTTTACGTATTTTTGCTGTCAGTGAACTATAATATCTTTGCAGCAGATTGTATCCCTTGTGATATACAGATATATCCTGCTTTTTTATAATATTGTTGGATTGCTTTCAAACAGTCCCTATATACATGGCAGAAACAATTTATTTTTTATTTTTTTCGTGCTGTTTGCTATTATTAAGATGTAATCAGAATTAAGTAAATAATTTATTAGCTTTGGGTAACTGTTTTTAATGAGCATTTTTTTCGCATTTTGAACTGTTCTTTGTGGATGTACTGGATGGCTTAATTTTATTGCCCTATCTGCCAACCTATAATTACAGATTTCTTTTCTTTCATAGGATGTTGTGACCTATAATTTAGGTAACGGCCATACCAGGTCTATCTAGTGTACCATTGTGTTGAAATTATGGTGCAATGTCATATTTAAAAAATTTATTTCAAAGTGCAATAAAATATTTTCTTTGTGTGTAAAAGGAGAAAAGGTTTCTACGAGTCTTCTAAGGTCATTTATGTTTTAACAATAGAAATTGTAAATCCGATAGGGTATCCTACTATTTGTTGGTAAAATGTATCTTTGTCCATAAAATATGTTGATTTTCGAGTAAGTTCTGTGGCTTATAAAAAGTTGTTAAGGAGGATATCTGTATATTTTTCAAATTACGTTTCATTTTGTTTTAATAATATCCAGTGCTAGGTTAATAGAATAATTTACATATAGGGATACTAACTCAAGGCAAATAAGGGAGTAATCAATCGGTAATCTCATATTATTATTTTATTTCCTTCTGGGATATCTGTATATTTTTTAATTACATAGCAAATTTTCTAATTTGAGAAACATAATCCTTATGCTAAAATTACCTTAATACCAAAATTTCAAAGGCATAGCTGTAGCCGTTTCTGAAATATGGACTAAAAACCATCTTCAGGAGGAAACCTGTTAAGAGCTGTAACTCTGTTAGGGTGCATTTTTCACCATATGTTTACTAAAGAAAGTAGAGGTTATTTTATATGTAGAATGCGCTGTTAAAATCTTTTACGCTAATTTTGGGACACCCTGTATAGTTTGAATAAACTCATTTAGATACCTATTACGAAATACGTTAAAGATTAATATGTGTTTAAGGATAGGTTTATGTTTAAGGAATTGGATAATCCAACCCTTAAATATCAATTTAATTACGTCTCTACATATATTTTTATTTGTTGTAGAGAGGTTCTGATGCTTTAGGAATATCGTCAGCCACTGTGCAAAGAATGCATTCAAAGGGAGTCCAGAAAGATGTTAACTTTAAAACCAAGGTAAATGTTGCTATTATTTCCTCTCGTGGAGAGCCTCTTCACAAAGTTCATGGTTATACTATAAGGAGTAGACGCATATATGCTATGTATGAGAAAGGCAATCTGCATTTAATTTTCCATTATTTTAAATAATTTATTAATTATTTTGGTTTTAGTGTAGGCGAATATCTTATACTGCGTTCATTGCAAACGAATCTGATAAATATTGACGGAGTGCAGATATCTACACATCGTGTTCTAAGACTTCATCCCTATCACTGCTAATACAATCCTATTGAGATGGTATGGTCAGAATGTAAGCATTACTATGATGCTTGTAGCTGTTCGATACATCTCGAGCGAAGATGTTTTAAATTTGTGGAATGAAGCACTTCAGTAGTAAAAATCTATTCCAACTTTTACATATTCCTATTTTAGAAGAGAATCTGTTGTAGATTACACCAGAAAAATAGAAAAATTAGCAACTGATAGATGATTCGGATATATTACCGGTCATGATTGACCTCAATTCTTGTGACTCGGATGATGATGATGATGAGTATTATTTTAGCGATGAGTAGGAATCAATTTAGTTTAGTGTGCTCATAAGCAAAGAAGATACTATGCCCCCTTTCGTAAAACATTGGTGCACTATGATACCAGAATCTTAAATTACAACATCCCTTTCCATCGATTGTGTGGTATGGTTTTTTTAAGGAGTGAATTATTGTGTTTTTTATGAAGAGTTGAATTATAGTCTTTTATTATCTTTTGTCTTGTCTGTGATTTGTGTCTCCCGATGAGTTTTGTGGCTGGGTGATCGACACATGCCAATAGTATTTTAATACTGTATTTTAGTACTCTGTTTTAACTGACTCTGTGCTATGTAAGGCATTTTTCCAATCTGTTTTTCATTGGTGTTTATTGTAAGTTTTTATAAAGAAATATAAGATTTTAAATTGTTAAAGTTAACACATATACGCCAGATCTTTACTGTTGTTGTATATGAATAATGTTATAGCACACTTTACGTTATATAGACGGTTTTGTTTTCCATTTCATAAACATTTGGGAGTTATTTGAAAATAAATTACCATTGTTTTCGTTTTCTCTCATACTTGAGTTTCATTTTATGGTGTCAATCTACTCTACTTTCATTAAGTTACTTTATGTTAGTTTGGGTTATAACTGAGGTACAACAAACTCAAATACAATATTATGCTATACCATCACCCATTTAATATATTTTATATGAGATGTCCTATGTTATAACGTAAATATTATTAAAAGTTTGTATCAAGGCCGTAATGGCGATATTCAGAACTACATAATAAGCAAAACCTGTACAAAAATGAAATATACTTTTACAAAACTAAAGAAAAGGTACATGTTTGAGGTCTCAAGTTTATTTACTACAGAATACTGCTATAATGTGAAAAGACTAATTAAATGATAAAGCAACAAAAACTGTAGCTAGTTACCCGAAAAATAAAATGCAATTTTTACAGTCAAATTTAAATATATGACAAAGTTTACCGCAATGGTAAATTTCTGTTTTTATTAATTAATTTACTGCACTTTACAGATGCTTACAAGTTCACAATATTATCACAAATAACAATAAATTGGCAAAGAAAAGGTCCAAATTATATTTCAGTTGCATATCTGATATTAAAAATGTCTTTGTGACTTTTTATACACACTGTGCTATCGACCAAGTGTGTTTCACAGTACATTGCTTTTCAATTGACTGGAATCTTTCTTCAATTAACCACATATCAATATCGCATGCATAATTGCATATTGTAGTTTCTCATAGCACATACCACTCATTCTAAATTTCACAGGTTTTAGATATGTTTGCCTTCCCATAAGATAACAAGACTCCTGTATATCTAAGAATTTCTGGTGGAATTTTTTCACCAGAATACTCGAGTATTTCCGTTTGTATTGTCTTATCGGTTAGTTTCTTTAAATTGAATCTATGAATCATGAGTTCATCACCATGACATCAGAGTATGACATGTTATTTGTTATTGTTTTGGTTTGGACACCCAGAATAGCCGTCTGTTTTACCGATACTAAATGGATCATGCGCGAATCGTAAGTTATGGCTCCTCCCAAGACTCTTGTGAATCAATTTAGGACATGCTTCAAAACTGATATGCCGTCACGATTTAAAGGCGCCCGAGTTGGCAACAACGCACAGTTATTCCCCATAAGAAAAGCAATGTCATAAGGCGCAACGCTAAGTTTTGAGCGTGAACTGATCTATAGGAACTAAATAAATAAAATACCAGTAAGGCCCGCTTAATATCTTACCTCCATTCTATGACATTTTTCAGTATTGGCGACAATTGATTGCTGTATACTGCTCCGAATTTTTTCTGGGCATCTTAGCAAAGGACTATCTTCTCTAAGCACCTCTTTAGGAACGCGCATTACAGGAAGGCACCTGGGGTTCTTGATATCCCACACACATTTTACACCAGGTCTGGCTGTCAAGCAACTATTAGAACTATTGAAATATTGACAGTCGCCAGGTGTAAACTGAAAACAAGAGAAATACTCTTAAAAATAGAAACCCAAATTGCATTAACCCTACGGTGCAGGTTAATAAGCAAATTTTGAGAGATCAAAACAAAAATATTTTAATTTTAAAGCAGTGTTATTTTTAGAAAGTTATATTTCATATGTAGAAAATATGGAACCGAATATATTATGAAATCCAAGCTGCTACATCAAGTGAACATTGCACAAAAAAAGTACATGAACTCCGGTATTCCTTTAATGTAGTTACTTGACGATTTTTTATGTTGGTTCAACTTAGATTAGACATAGTATAGCACGAACCTTGTTTCATATTTTCAAATGAAGAATATGGGTCTTGAATTTTCGAACCAACCTGTATATATTAAAAAGAAAAAAAAACCTAAAAATTTAATTTAAAAATACATTAATAACAACAGTGGCATATAATGATCTCCTTTTATAATACTTGATTTCATTTTAATTAGTTATGAGATGTTGTATTCATTATTTATGGATAAAGTAGACAACAGAAAGTATTTTCAACACAGTTGTCAATAATGTTTTCTCTTATTAACGTACTCAAAAAATAACTAATATAAGACCTATACCTAGATAGTAACATTGTTGTTTAACCCAGCAATATATTTTACGAAAAACAGAAATGTAATTCTTTAAATGCCCTATAAAAGCTATGTTCATGTTTTTAATTGTCTATTTGTCTGGCGGTGCTGTAAAACTAAACGGTTACAGCACTGTGCAGTAAGGTGAAACACAGAAGTTTCGATTTTTTTTTTCAAATTTTATATATAGATTTCCTGCAGCAAAGGTATAAAATTGTGCACACGGTAATACTGTTGAAAATATTTCGGCCACTATTATTCTGGAATTTATATAGCAGCAATTTTAATTGTATATTATATCTTGTATTCATTTTATTACTTATCGAAAATCCTTAAATAATACCTATTTCTCAGCTTATACGTGTGCAATACAATAAAAGTGTGTACGCAACAACTTCGCAACAATGCAATCAATATTTGAACAGCAAAAAATACAAATTCTAAAGACACATTACATTTCTAAGTTGAGACTAAATCTTAACATGCAAAATATTAAATGTAAATAAACACAAACCTTCAACATGTCATTAAGCATCTGGCCATCAAATCCTCCGTAAACATAAAGTGATCCTTCAAATATAACAGCCGAATGTCCAAATCTGGCCAGGTCAGCATGCAGATCCTTCCTTACGGCCATGGTATTCCAACTGTCACATAACACATCATAAGTCAATAATTCTGCACTGTAACACTTGGCCCCGAAACTGTGAGATGTATCATTGTGAGTATTACCACCAAAAACAAGCATCAGACCTCCCGAAATAAAAGTGGCTGAGTGAAGAAATCTAAAGGAAAATAACATAATATAACCATAAAAAGAGTATACTAAATATTGCTTTTGACATATGGACATCATTATGAAAATTTGTTGTGTAGTTCTAGAGCTTTGAAATACTATAATTCAACGAGTTTTGATAGTTTACCGCAACTTAATTAAAAATGTTAAATGTCGTTTATGCCAAGTTTTGGCTTTTATAATTAACCCTTTATTAAGGAAACTTTTCCGAATTTTCTAAAGCTAGCAATCGCTATTCTCTGCAAAATGAACAAGGAGAAACTAACACATGTGAGCTTCTTCAACAGTTTGTGTATCTTATATAAAAAAACATGTAACCGATAATCAATAATCACGATTAAAATCGATAATTTCTGCATTTACAATAATTTAAGAGAGACTATTTTTGTATAAAACAGGCATTTATACATTTACATATGAGAATTTACTGTATCGTTACATTACCTTGCTGAAGGAGCATCAGCTAACAGGGTCCAAATTCTCTCGTTTGGCTCGTATGAATATAAATTCTTGTTCAAATGCTGCGCTGATTCACTTTCAGAAATTACGCCCCCAAAAACGTATATTTTTCCCGTTAATGGATCCCAGGATGAAGTGTGGCCAAACCCACCTTTGACAGGATATCCTGAAAAATAAAGTGGGCTAATCAAAACATACCACAACTATATTTTACTTCTAAAGCTCTCAAAAACTATCTATATAGCTGGCACAATATCCAAATTTATACAACCCATATAGGACCTTCCACTGCGACCCTTGGTCTATTGTAGCCCACATCTGTGGTTTCCACTATGCCAGAGGCTCGATCCTCTTCATGAAATCGAACAGCTTACTGGGGTGGATAGTTTTCAAATCTGAAAGTGTGATTTGAGAATTCAAATACTGTTTGTCTGGTTATTTCCATTGCTGGACAATGGCCTACAACATGCTCCATTGTTTCTTCGTCCTCCAAGCACAAGCCTCCGTTTCTTCGGAGAGCCCTATCTTGTTCATGTGGCTTCTTAGCCGATAATGCCAACTACAGCCTGTGCCTGCTGACGGCCAAGTTGAAGAAGTTGTCCAGTTCTCACTCCTGATGGCAGATTCACCGCTAACTTTGAATGAGTTAGGCCTGGTAACTGTCTCCATTTGTCTACAAATTCCTTTTGTGTCCACCTGCAGAGGGCTTCTTTAGCTGTGTTATAAGCTATTCCCAGTACTGGTTCTGGTCCTATGAAGGCCGTTGCGGCCGCCTGCTTCGCAAGAGCATCAGCTTTTTCGTTGCCTTCATATCCTGTATGTCCAGGTATACAGATCAGTGTACGTTTGTTTTCTCTACCTGGTTTGGTGAGTAGTTCCTGGCAGTTCCATACTGTCTTGGATGAACAACGGCTAGATTCAAGAGCTTTTAAAGCTGCTTGACTGTCCGAGAAAATTTTGATTGTCTTGCCTTTCCAGTTTCTATCGAGCCACTGTGCAGTCATATCAATGACCTTAACTTCAGACTGAAAAATGGTTTCATGTTTGCCTAGGGAACACTTAAGCTCAACTTTACCTTTTTTTATTACATGCAGCGGCTCCTGTACCATCATTGGTCTTGGAGCCGTCAGTGAACCAACTATTCTCTGTTATTCTCAGATGTACCGAGTCCTTTAACCATTCCTTCCTCTCTGGTAGGAGGACGTCATAGGCATGGTAATAGGTAGTTTTGGTAGGCATAACATCTGATGGTAGACCCAGCAGACTGTCCTGCTCATTGGCATTTTCCAGCCTGTTGGGCACCATGATGTACCAATCTATACGTGGCCCAGCTAGCCTTCTTCTCCAATACTATTTGAAGAGGTGGCAGATTTAGAAGACACTCAAGCGCCGCCGTGGGTGTAGTGCCGAAGGCAGCTTGTCTTTATAAGGTAGATAATTTGATTCTCGCGGAGCTCTGTAAGCTCTTAGAGTACCAAGCTACTGCTCCATATGTTATCATTGGTCTTATGACCGCAATATAGAGCCAGTGCATTTGTTTGGGATGTATGCCCCATGTTTTGCCACAAATGCGTCTACAGGTCCATAGTGACAGTTTCGCTTTTGCGGCAA